>JAECUM010023691.1:0-46891 GCA_016617855.1 Megalonaias nervosa | reverse complement strand
CTTCAGATGACTTCATTGATATCTAACACATCACAATCTCCCCTGGGGACCATTTCACACAATGCAACATGACAGCTTTGATTTTGCTTATGGATGTGTGTAAGTAATTGGTCATATAGTTCTTCAAAAAGTTCTAGATCAGTCCTTTCACTGGCATTGTTCCCTCCAATATAGAGGACTATTTTAGTAAACTTGGAGAGATCATATATTTTTATATCTTCCAGCATTGTCTGTATTTTGGCACCCGAAATGGCATGCTTTCTAATACAGTGTCTCATCCGTCTGTTGTTAATTCCATGTAATATGGAACTACCAATAACGAGGATGTTATCTCTGCTGGCAGAAGGCAAAATATTATGTTTACTTTGTATTGATGTAGTTAGTCTGTATGGTGCTTTATTACTGTTAATTTTTTTCAGTTCTGGCTGAGTCAGTGGCAGAGTTGGAAAACTGCATTGGGTTTTCTTTTGGCATTACTTCAGGTGTCAGTACACTTTTACTTAGAGTAATAGGTTTAAGACCAATGATTTGTGAACGTCTGCTGATAGTCAAAGGTTTCTCTCTCTTGACAGCTAATTTAACCTTCTCATTTATTAGCTTGTCAATCTGATTTTCCATCTTGCCCACTTGCTTCTGGAGTGTTTGTATAACAGTCAGCAACAGGTCAGTATTACACATACATGGAGAGTGCTGTCTATGATCTCTAGTAAGGCCCTCTGTAGGTGGCATAGGGGTCATAGTCGTTGGAGTGCTATTCGTTGTAGGAACCCTAGAAAGTGGGTCAGCTCTCTCATCAGATAATTCTTGGTTTCTATGACTACAACTCTCATTTGAGTCCACTATATCTAATAAACATGTGGAATTGAAACTATCCTCACTCATAGGGGATTCTAAAAATAGATTATTAGCCATTCTGAAGAAGTTCTTATATTTCCATTTCATTGACCCTAAACCCCTAACTTCTATTAGACTTTCAGCACAATTAAAACTAAGTACACATTTTAGTCCATCAGCATGTATTGTAATAGACTTGGACTGGGATGAATCAAAAGTGAATTCCTTTTTAATTTGTTCCAGGAACTGATGGAAGAATCCAGTTGTCAAAAATGTTATTGTGAAATTGGATGAATTTAAATGTTTCATATTGTAGATGATACCCTCTAAATAGTCCTTATAAATAGTCCTTATAAATAGTCCTTATAAATAAATAGTCCTTATAAATAGTCCTTATAAATAGTCCTTAACAGGAAGGTCTTGATCTACATCAGAGAAGCCTCCATGTTCCTGTGAGTGGTGTATCCTCTAGTGAATCACTGCCGACTTGGAAGGGCTGGAAAACTGGTCAGTGAGTACTGTCTGGAGCATTTCTTGGCTGGTTTTACAGGCTGCAAAAGCATCCATTTTCTGCTTCTCAGCCTTATTTGATGATGGTGTCACCTTTTCTTTTTTCTTCCTTATGACTTCATTCCATGCCTGTTTCTGTGTTTTACATTCTCTCAATTTCTCTGTCTCTTTTCTCTTTCTCTTTAAAGACGCAGGAAGATCTTCAATGTTGTTTGACATGTCAAGCTCAAACATATCATCTGGAATTTCTCCTTCATACCTTGGCTTGAAGGACTTGACAACAGATTCATAAGCTCCCTTGGCAAATTTCTTGAACACTGCTTCATTATCTAAAACAATTTATCTTTTATAAATGTCTTTCTTATCATGTTTATTTTTTTTTTTTACTTATTTTGTTCTTCTTTTGCCAAGAAATGATTTTTGTCTATAAATATGAATCAATTAAAGCAAAGTGGTAAAAACATGTACATGCAGAAATAGTAATAATTGTCTCAGCACCCATGCAGCAGTGGCAAATTATGACTGTTCTGGTAAAGCACCATTTCACTGGTCTGACTGTAATATGATAATTAACAAGCACCACAAGGGTATTTTGAATAAAAATTTTCTTAAGTTCATAAAACTTTGTTCTTAAAATTCTAAGCTTCTCAGCCAACAATTTCCCACAATGAAATTTTCTTTACTGACAGCTTAAAATGGCTGTCAACCTATGTGCTGATGGTCAGACAGGTGATATATAATTTTCTCATAATGGATAATACTTAAGAACGCATTTACTTGCATATCTGCAAAGTACACAGTTGTTTTATCTTCATGCCATAATTAATATTCATGATAATTAATCACAAAAAGAAACCTAAGATGTAACTAGATGGCAATGACAACCACTGAATAGATTGATTATATGCAAAGTGTACATAGGTTTTTACTTACCACTTATTTTTACTATAACTCCACTGAAGAACTTGCAACCCCATTTCATCTCCACTTCTCCTTTTATAGTGAACTCAGTCTTCATTTTCAGAGAAGGATTGCTTTTTGATACAACACTAAAGGTTTTATCTTCATGAAAGTAAATACAAGCAAACATTGTGTATATTTGGAAAATGCTAGTCTTAGACTGTTAAAGTTAAAATTAGAGTGATGATTTCAAATTTTGAACTAATGATGCATTATGGAATTCATGGGGTCCTCCTAAGGGGTCTTGAGTATTTTTATACAAACTTTCATTGTAGAATGGATTCAGTGCTAGTCAACTTTTTACTCAATTTGTGAAATGTATGCAATGTAAATTTCTGTCTCTGAGGTGATGATAGAGTACTTTCAATATATTTATAAATATAATTGTTGTTTCAAGAATTAATGTACCTCCTTAAAGTGGCCTCCCATATCAAGTTGCTGTAGTTTGGTATAGTTTAGTATAGATAGTTCCCGAATGACGTAATCAACTGCCATATTTGTGGTCAGCTGGCAGATTTACCATTGACTTTATATGGTGTTTGGAAGTTGAAATAAATTCATTGAATCTCAAGATACTTTTATGAAAGTTACATACATATACAGAATGCAATTCAAGCTTTCTGTTAGTATCTATATTTGTGATTTATATTTTGACTTTGCTTCAGTGTGCCTTGTTAAAAATGGAAAATTTTGGTGATCACATATAGGAGAGACTGCCAGGTTGCCCATCGTCCAGGTGACAGGGACAAAATATCGTCTGCTAGTGACGTCATCGGGAAGCATCTATAGACATGTGTTGTTGTAATTACTGGCCAGTAGAACAGAATAGCTAGCTTGTGTGTAATTGGACAAAATGGCTACCCTAAGTTTCAAAAGAGCAAGGAGGGGGCCTTATAGAAAGAAAAGAAAAGAAAAAGTACAAGAAGATACTGGAAACTCAACACTGGAACCTAATGAAATGGATCAAATGATGTTGGTACAGGATTATGCCACACCTCAGTCACCAAGCTGGAACTTAATGAAATGGATCAAATGATGTTGGCACAGGATTATGACATTGACATACCTGATCCACACCTCAGTCACCAAGCTGAACCTCTGACCGTAAGTACTGTTGAAATGATGTAACTCAAAAAAAAAAGAACATTTGGAACAGCTTGTGACTTTCATGCAAAAATTCTGTATGGTTAAGATCACAATACAAGTAAAACAAAAAGTCAAACATTTTCATTACTTCATCCACTGTACAAATATTAATTTGGCAAAAGTTTTTGCTTGTGCAATATTTCACTAAATGAAAATTCAATCCTTTCAAGAACATTGACATTATTGTATGAGTTTCATTCATGTTCTGTTATTGTAAGAAGGTGCCATTAATATTATGTCTACTGTATTTTTTAAATAATGATTTTATTGTTAGCAAATTACTTGTGGTGCATGTTTGATGAGACTTTGAGACAATACTATTTTAAATCAGTTGAGCAATAATAGTATGTTTGTCAGTATTTGCAAATAAATCAGAACAAAAATTTCTTGTTAGTTGAGATTAAGCCATTACATATCATTTTTCTCTTTTCATTCATGAAATGTTTCTCAATATTTATGAAATTAATTTAATATCTTTCTTTCAGTTGAGCCAATTAATTGCTCCAGAATGTTTTGAAACTGAAAATAAGTCTCCTGATTTGAACATCTTTACCATGATGACTGTAAGTCAAATTACAATTTATTTTTGTAAGTTATGACATTTCCAAGTTTACAGTAAATCTTTTGTGTAAACCAAACATCATATATTGCTCTCTATAAATTTGGAAACACTTTTAACATATATTTTGTCCTTTTGATGCTTTATCTATTTACAACAAACACTTTATTAAAAAAGTAGGAACAAATAGGGAGTCTGACAAAAAGGTAGGAAAAAGAAGGAAAATTAAGAAAAAAATAGGGTTGCTGGAAAGGTTGTCTTGTAAATTGACCTCTTCATGGGTGTTTGTATTTTTTGGACATGCATGATTTCAATCATGACAGAACATCTTTCATTTGGTTTTTAAATTAATTAATATAAAGCAATCTAGACTACTTCAAAATGGGTACACCACTAATTAAAACAATTTTACAGTAATTAAATTATTTGCCAGCTTCAAATAAAACTATTTTTAAAAACTTATTTCAGATGCCAAATGATTCAAGCTGTTGTGAGTCAGTACAAGGTGTATGTGCTGAAGACGAAATTCATTAGGAAGGGGAAGTTTTTAGTTATGAGAATGCTTGCCTTCAGGAATTCAAGCAACAATATGAACAGACAGACCAAGAGACTCAGGAAGAAGACTGTGATTTGACATTAAGCCCAGATGATGGAATTCATTGTTTTGAAGATTTGTTTACTGAGGATATAGACAGTACTGAAGACAAAAACCTGTGTTTCATAGATGCCATTCCTGAAGAATCAATAAATAATAAAATACCACTTTATGAAGGAGCTGGCATTACAGTTGGTGCAGCCATGTTGCTTTTAGCAATTTTTGCAACAAAGCATAACCTTATTGGTGATAGTATGCAACAGTTACTGCAAATAATTGCATTTCTTCTGCCAAATGGACACAAGTTATGCACAAGTTTACACAGTTTTAAACTCTTCTTCAGAAATTTTGAAAAACCAATGAAATATCACTATTACTGCCCTTTTTGCCTTGGTGGTCTCAGTGATAATACAAAACTCCATTGTCCTGATGATTTCTGCTCTAAAAACTATGAGAAAATTAAAATTCCATACTTTATAGAAATGCAAGTGGTTGATCAGTTAAAGAGGTTTTTTGGTTTTTTTTCACAATGGGGCTTTTTTGAACCCCTTAAACATAGGTTTGAAAGACATTCTGTGAGTGGTAAAATTGGAGATATCTATGATGGAAATTTGTACAAAAATATGTTGAAAATGCTGGACCTTTAAGTAAACAAGAAAATGTATCCTTCACACTCAACACTGATGGTGCACCTGTGTTCAAAAGTAGTAAGATGTCAATCTGGCCAATATTCCTTGTTATAAATGAACTACCATTTAAAATTAGGGTGAAAAAAGAAAACATGATTTTAGGAGGCTTGTGGTTTGGTTCACAAAAACCTGCTATGGGTACATTTTTGAAACCTCTATATGAAAAAATGGCGATACTTCAGAATGGAATTGAATCGTTGTCTCCCGGACAAAGAGGTAATTTTATTTGCAGAGCTTTTCTGCTGTGTACAACAGCTGATCTTCCTGCTAGAACCCTTTTGTGTAACAGTATACAATATAATGGAGCTTATGGATGCTGGAAATGTTTTCAAACAGGGGTAACTGTAAAAATTGGTAAAGGTCACACACATATTTTTCCATTCAATGCACTTCAACAGATGCTGAGAACCAGAAGGAAGTCTTTGCCTTTGTAGAGATTTTACAGTGTCCAAATTACAATGAAAAGCTAAATATTCTTGCTGTGGAAAAGACAGTTGATGTTGAAGTAGTTCCAGTAAGTTGCATATTGACAGGTTGTATGCTTGTAGCATTCCCTGCTGCAAAATATGCTTACATCTGTCTATATCCAAACAGTCTTGAGTCAGATTAAGTTGCATGGTTTTATGTTTCTGACACATACATTGAGACTTAATGTCTCATCTACAAAAGCATGGAGATATATAAATGTCATTTGTTTCAGCAGAAATAACAACAATGGTGGCAGTTTTGAGTAAAGCATTTCACTTTAGTGTCATTTTTTTTTAATTCTGTGGGACAATTGCTTTTATGTCTTTAGCTGCCTAGGAGTTTGGTAAGACATTTAGTGTTCACATATTCTCATGCTCTTTAAGTTTCATGTGACTTGCTTGACCAGTATGGAATGTATAGGCAGTTACATAATAGATGCTTTGTTGACCTAATTATACCTAATTCTGTCCCAATTCCAAGCATGCTCAACCAACAAGCATACTCAACCAGAAAGAATAATTTATATCTCCAGTTAAATTTTAAGGTGTTTGAAATAAAAATATGTACAATTTATATAATAACTTTTGTACTATATTTGCCCATGCATTTCTCTTTATGTTTGAAGAGTAAATCAAAGTTGCATGTTTATATATAAGGATCTATTACTGATATTTACATCTATATATATTTTTCTTCCCTCTATTTTTGCTAATTATCATTCGTATGTGCAACATTTATTTTTGAGTATTTGTTGTTGATCATAATTTCTTATCTCTTCATGTATTAAGGTTAATGTATGTATCAAATCCTAACTTTGAATACTTACCAGTTATACTTAGCTTTTGGGAAGCCTATGGATTGGATTGTTGGGATGGTGGAACAAAATGGATTTGGATAGTCAAACATTTAATAGTTTCAGCATTCAATTGTCTTTGTATGTCATTATTACATAGATCCATGCATATACAAAAAGATTTAGCTTTGTCATTTATTTGAGACTTCTCAGTAGACTGAAATAAAACAAAGTGCTGAAATACGCCTCATGTTTTTTGTCAAATTCCTATTTACACTTCATCCACAGTATGCAGATTTTCAAAGTTCAAAATTACATCTCATCTTCCATACTGCAATTTTCTAAGTTCCAAACTATGCCTTAACTAGTGAATTGCAGTTTGCTAAGTTTCAAAATACACCTTTTCTTGCCAGTACACCAGCATTGTTTCTGGAATATGCCTGTAATTTTCAAAACTCTTAGACAAAAGAAGCTTGTATTTCATACTAGTATTACGCTTCTGGGTCTTGTACACCTGTAAAAGTTGCTTTGCACCTTTAAACTGAGTGTGTTATGCCTCTTACACTGCACCTGTACAGGCGCAATACGCCCATACTTTTCGTACGAGTATATATCATGCAATAAAAACCATGTCATGAACTATTCAGACTGTTAAATAGTTCTATAAATCTCCCAGCTCAAAACTCCCAAACCATTAATTGGCTTCATTGCAAGAGACTTTTCCAGTGGAGTTGTATTTTTAGAAAGTGATCCTCCTTGTATTAATTGCAATGAAATTCCAGTAACTGGTTCATATCTCTCAAATCTTTGCTGTAGTACAGCTTGTTAACTGCCGGCTCAGGAACAGTCTTAGAATGAATGAGCTCCATTTCATTAGCAGTATTTTGGTACATCGGCACACATGTAGGATTTATGTCATTCAGTATCTTCGTCTTTGGCAACTGCAGGAATGGATCACTGAGGGGCTACACTATTGTCTTTTCTAGGCCGTCAAAGTCCTCTCCTGCATTATTTCGTGGTTCAGTGCATGTAGGGGGCAGCAGAACAAAGGTCTCTAACTTTGCCACATTTTGAAAAATCTTAATAATGAAGACATCTCTAAGGAAGAACAATACAAGCAATTAAAAGTTATTATATAGGAATCTAATTTGCTGAGTCAATGACTTTTGCATTTATGATTGAAATTTATAGTCCTTTATTGCATTGCTATAATGAAACAATATGACTGTTTGACCAATTGTCTATGGTTTTTACATTAGCATATACAGATACAGTGGTCCCCCTTATATACGGCCACCCCTTCTGCACCGGGAAAGTGGTCTTTTAAGACGGGTTGCCGTTCCAGAGGGGGACTATATTTGTGAGATGTGTATGTATATGTGTATATAGTAGGAAAACAACATATAACTTAAAGCAGTTAATATCTTCATTTAAAAGTAACATTAAAATGTTCTTGTCTTAGAAACAGATTTATTTCAAGGTAACATAAATTAATAGTTCATATTTGTAGGTGTGAAATGTGAGTGGGGTATTGTTGTCATGCACATTACAAAACCATTCAGAAACGTTATTTGAATCTTGGTACATATGCTGTTTCATATTTAAAAAAATTCTCTTTCTATTTACTCCATTATCCCACTGCTGTAGAATGTTCTCCTTATTTTACACTCTTGTTTATTTGAGTCTTTCCAACATAAATTTTTCAGCATGTGAACTCTCTCCATTGTTGTTAAATTGAATAACTTTTATTTTTCTTCTAAAGTATTATTTCTTCGTTTACGTGATGACATGTCAAAGTTTTATGATGATTTATTCCTATGTGGCTAATCGTACAACACTGCAATTTAAGTCTGCAGTCGAAATGTTTGTAAACGAAATGCCTTATTATACAGGAAGTGATACATGAACCATCACATGATTTTTTGGGGTCTTTGTCTGGTAACCTGTTCTGTTTAATGTCAATTGTTTCTCTGTGTGTGCTTGTGTTAATGCACAAAATCTATCTTTAGCCTATCTGACCATGTTATGATCTTGACAATTACATCTGTCGTAATTGTCAATTTAAAAAAAAAAAAAATCCCCTGTGTGAAGCCCAAAGCTCTATCACAACACTGCTGACCCCATTTCCTGCAAATAACGGCATTCATGATATAATAATAACCTTAGTGGTACATGCACTTTTAGCCAACACTTCTTTCAGTAATGAAAACCTGACATACGGAAACAGACATCGGGAAAGATAATCAGATTACTTACCTCACCATAATTAAATATTGGTTCTGGGCAAATTAATAATAAAATTTGGCCACTTGTGAGGGGTAAATTTTACATTTGTGCACTAATATGGTGGCAGCTGGTTATGTTAGTGGGGGTGGCCTTTCTTGAGGGGTACTTTTGAACACAAACTCGTTGGTGCCAAGGGATTCTGGCCGTAAAGAGTGGATGGCTCTGGTCAGGGGGTCGTTCATGAAGAGGACCACTGTATATAATTTATAATGGAGTAGAAAACATAAATGGCTTCTGAATTCTTTTAAAATGGATGATGTGTGTTGTCACATTAGCAAGTTAATAAGGAGCACTCATTTATGATATTGTTTAGTGATAATATACTGTAAAGGCCAATGCCCAGTTAATGATATTGTTTAAGGACTGTGTACTGCAAAGGCCATTGTCCAGTTAATGATATTGTTTAAGGATTGTGTACTGCAAAGTCCATTGTCCAGTTAATGATATTGTTTAAGGACTGTGTACTATAGACACCATTGTCCAGTTAAAGATATTGTTTAAGGATTGTGTACTATTGCTACGTATTGCCCCCAGTTTTTAGGGGGTGGATTGTAGTGGAATTTGGTTATCGTTATCTAGAGGGTGATCGCCTTCGGTGTTATTGCCCGGATCGAGTAAATATCAATATAAAGTGTGAACCTTATAGGTGGAATTGATAGAGATCTGAGCAGATATATATTACAGAATGACACGAGCCCCCGTACATGGAAAAAATAACAATTTAATCAATTACAGAAACAACCGTGATAATGCATTACATTAGGAAAATGCGCTTCTTTCTGAAATAAATCATTCACCGAATTTCAAAACACAAATATACTTATATAAATAGCTGATCTGCTTTAAATGATGGAATTAGTTCATCACAGAATCGAGCAAACAATCGAAGTCAGTGCCTTGTACAACTTCATAACCTGATTATTTCCGGTTCATTCCAACTTCACTGTGACTGTTCTCCAACTTTTCTGTGACTGTTTGTCTTGGTCCTTTCCATTTTTCTTTTCTCTTCTCCAAACTCTCTATTGTCTCGCCTCTTTCGGCCCTTGAACTTTGTGTGGGTAGGTGGATACGTAAGTACGTGATACGTAGATACTTCGATGGTAGGTACGTGGATACGTCCCGAGGACCTATTTCACCTTCCAAAAATAAACAAAGAAGCAACCTAAATCTTCTGTCAGATATCCTACTGCGAATAGACCACTCTCCCCTCTCGTTATGTCAGATATAGTTCTGTCGGAATTCAAACAGATACCAAAGCCTATCTGGTCAAGATAAACATGGCAGACCATAAACAAACCTAGTTTCATAAGAGTAGTGTACTTCCCAACAGCTATTTCAACCTGACTCACATTATCTTCCCCCAAGACATCAGTTCCAGTCTCGTCTCAATTACACAAATGAATGAATGAAATTCATTACATGGTTTAACTACATTATTTCTAGCGAATACACACATTCAAGTCTTTAGCATATATGAAATCTCACTTCATGGCTTAACAATGTTAATTTTAGTCAATACGCACTCAAGACTTTATCATATGTGAAATCATCTAAGGTTGGTGAATTCACACGGGTTCTCGTAACTCATATCAACTAAAGTAAGGCATGAAATTCTTAGATACATATTTTCCTATAACAATCAAGACGACACATTCAAACAATTCGTCAAACTTTTATAAAGAATATCATTGTACGGGTTCATATAGATGAACTCACACAGTTGTATTTATATCAAGAAAATTGATCTACGAATATAAGCAAATAAATGCATGCAAATATAAGCAAATAAATCAAACAAATCATGATATTGATATCAATGAATTACATGAGATTGGCACAAAATACCTGGTTTTCAAACTTCGCTCGCTTCTACCGCCAAAATCGTGTCCGTCGACTTTCCATACATCCGATCCCTTGGATAATTATTTACGAGTGAATTTCTTCTAAATTCAAACTCGGAGTCTCCTACATTTGTTTTCTTTTGCAGAAAAGTGTAGAATGACTAAAACTTTGTGATGGGACATATTAAAACCAAGGAATTTTCCTGTGGGAACCCGCCCCTTATCTAGCGTAATCAATCTGGATTAAATATATCTCCCGCCTTTAATAATTAGGTGCTAAATTTGTAGTCTGCACGACCTCTAAATTCCTAAATAACTAATTCTGGAAATCTCAAATCTGACAATTCCAATACACGATCGAAGTTATCCCTATTCTTCCAGTCTGTCTGACTTGTTAAATAAACAAATGTTTAATTAAGAATCGTTTCTCTCCTGACACAGCCATTAACAATCCGTGCATTATGGCTATTTAACACGCGCCGGTCCCTATAAATCTAATTAATCGTTCACCTGCCCAAATTAACGTGCTCTTCATAGATCGACAGAAATTTGCACCCTTACAACAATAAAGGCCATGGTACAGTTAATGATTTTGTTTAAGGAGTATGTATTGTACAGGCCATTCTCCAGTAGTTAATGAACAAACGCGCCATAAAAAAACAAAAACATAAATGTCAAAAAATAAAGTAACAAAAATTAGCTAACCCAAATAGAAAAGTTTCGGGTCGGTTAGAGACTTCGGTTTGACGTTATTGACGTTTGTATTTTCATCTCCGTAGGAAACTTTCTTTTTCGGCGAAATCTCTAATTAAAAAGTTGTAGGATTTGCCTTCCCTGCTGCTGGATTATAGGTCAGGATAAATGGTATACGGTCGATCTTTTCTTTATCTGTATATTTTAGTAGGTCTTTGCGGTTTGTTTGTGTAGAACTTTGTTTAACCAAGGCTACGACATAGATTTGACAGTGGAGGCAACACAAAGGGCTAAACAAACAAACCGCAATGACCCAAATAATTATAGAGAGAGCAAAGAAAAGCCAACGAGATGCACAAAACAATGCGTCCAAGCAAACAGACCTCAATTAGTTTTTATTCGCTTCTATGTGTCATACAGGATCATAACCACTTTTTAAGAGTCTTTTGTTTGCTTCTGTGTATATTTGTATCTATATCTGTCGTCTTATTATGTGCCTCATTAGTAAGTATATTTGGTATCTATTCAACGTACCATACAATTTTTGTTGCAGGTGTTGGCTTTAGCAACATTGCTGTGCATCAGCATAGACTGCCTGTGTTGTGTTATCCACCCTGTCATCTCATTTCTGCTGTAGTCAGTGTCTTTTTGTAAATTGTATAAAGCCTGTATGAGTACACGAATTTCTCTGGCGTCGTTCTTGGATATTTCATCAATTTATCCTAAAGGACAGAAAATATGCGTTTCACTAATTTAAACAGAGTAGGATATACATGGCAAGTCCTTGGGTAATCGCTATCCAACGACTATATTTAATAAGAATTACTATTGTTTTTTCTTTTCTTTATGTATGTTTGTTTTATAGAGATTAGTAGCTGACCAGCTGTTACTCTTTTAGCTGTAATTTTTTTTTTAATGCGACAAAGGTCGTTAATTTGAACAGCGATTACGTTAGATAGATGCCAGAATACTACTGCAGTTTGATGAAAGTATACGTGTTCGAGTTATCTACCTTAGACCGATGATGATCTATATAGCTACTTATTTCTTGTCATTCGTTACTTGAGTGCTTATAATTTTGCCTATGTTCTTATTTTCAGAACAATTGTGAAGACTTATCTTCTTATAAATTTATCGCACTCCTCCATTCGAGGTTTTCATTTAACTGTAAAGTCGCACGTCTGACGAAAGTTACATTATTTTTCCACACATGATAAATAGAATTCATTTTTCTTGGGGTAGTGGTGGAAGAATTCAAAACACATTTGCTATTCGTGCGCACCTTTATTTACAATGAATTTCTCCAACAAATGAAGTAAATGTGATGAAGGAAGAATTTTGAGCATTGAAATTTATATACATGTAACAATTGTGTAATCAGTGTACATAATACGGTGTGAGTTTGCTACACTGTACACCTCATCTGTCTTATTTTCATACACTGTACACATGATGTGTCATATTTTTAAATATTGCACGCCTGATCTGTCTTATTTATATACATGTACACGTGATCTGTCTTATTTCCATAAACTGTATGCCTGATTTGTTTTATTTCTATATACTGTACGCCTGATCTGCCTTATTTCCTTTGGTGTGTGATAGCTTTCCTTTTCCTTTCATTTTGGGCGGCTTCAGATTTTCCTCGACACCATGAAACCGTTGCACAGATCTACCATGAAAAAGAGAATCCAGACACAGTTCCGAAATATTACGATTCTAAACAAAAACGCAAGCTATCTCCCTTAGACCATTGTGTTAAAGTAATAAATGTTGACGATTTCTCATATTTGTACCATTATTATATATCATCCATGTATCGTTATTATGATCACTCGTAATTCTTTCATATATTATCATTAATGTTACTTATCATGATGACATATGTGAATTATTATTATTATTATTATTATTATTATTATTATTATTATTATTCGATCATTTCCAGCACTAACACAAAATTTTAATGCTTCTATGATGTGGCATGTTTTGTCACTACCAGATTATTCTTTTTAGAAAAAGAAATGCATATCAAATGCAAAAAAATGACACATTTTTAATTTAGCAGTTTTTTGTAAGATCAACATTATTATCGCAAACTATGCGTTATAAATGTAATTGTATGCCTTTTGGAGAGAGAGAGAGCGAGAGAGAGAGAGAGAGAGAGAGAGAGAGAGAGAGAGAGAGAGAGCAATGTTTCTGAGGAGTTCAATACATGTTTAACCTTCACAAACTATTTTATTTGTCATTGGTGAATTTCGCTTCTTCTTAAAAGAAATGAAATATGTTGATCAGATCATAGATTTAATGAAGAATGGCATATTCTCTCTCTACATTACAAAGTACTGGTTGTCCTCTTCATTATAAGGTCATCTTTTATAAAAGTTATATTCAGCCATATCTGGACTATTGTAATGCAATTTGGGGTAATACCTCTAATTCAAACATAACAACACTTTTAAGACTCCAAAAGAGGGCTTGCCATTTAATTATAGATTTATGTGTAGACAATTTCCAGGATGCAGTGAATAATATAAAGATTTTAACAATGCATGAAGGAATATTTCTTAGAAAGGCCAAATTGATGTATAAAGTATCCAGAAAAGCCGTTCCTGTCTATCTAAGCAATATCTTTCACCAAAGAGATGCTGATGGTACTCCAAATTTAAGGTCCATAAGAAGCAAAAATTACATTATACCAAGGCCAAAGAAGGAATTGTTTAAAAAAAGTTTTCAATATACTGGTCCACTGGTATGGAACAACATTCCCAGTGACATAAGGCAGGCTCCTAGCATTTCTTCTTTTTATAATCAATGTCTCAGATGGATGAAATCTTTAGACAATTGAACAGTTCTAGTAAAATAAATACCGCCTGCTTTTCTGTAGTTTTGCATCATTTTCACAATTGAATTTTTCAATGCAGGATGATATTTTATATTTTACATTTTATATATGTTTATGTGTTTACAGCTGCCTGTGACGTGTTCCAGGCTTGATACTTTGATTTTTAAAATCACTTAATTATTTAGTGTCAAGCCAGATTTTTCACATCATGTTGTATATACTGTATATATTGTACATAACATACAGAAAGCCTCAAGGTGGATTAGATCCGTAACTAATAGAGTTACCTTCTCTAAATAAAGTCTTTATTATTATTATTATTATTATTATTATTATTATATCTTAAAAATAACAAGACTGGTTGTCTGTCTGTAGACCCCAGGTAATACAGACCATACGCAATAAAATTATTGAATTTATTGATATGACTGCAATATAATCACTACACAAAATCAGATAATTAAACGCCAACACGTCTGCAACGATAAATCACGGGGTGGGAGTGCCGTCACATAAAACAATACTGTTTCAGTCAAGATCCAGTCTGTTTCGGGCTCGGCAATTTCGCTTTATATGTACGTATGAGTTAACTCAATACAATGCAACTGAAAACCATTCAAATCAGTTCCGAGTTAGGCTGTTTGATATCGAAAGTAGATATAAAACAAGAATATGCATCAACAAATCATTGTATGATATTATTCATGTATTGTATTTTCGCATGCATAATTCTTAAATATAACATTATAACACGGCGACATTGTTGAAATCACAAATTACTAGTTCGGCTAAACTGAGGCCAGATACGTTGCTGTACAGGGATAACCTCACATGTATTCTAGTGTTCTTTGTTAAACAATAGCGTTGATTCGGTTGGGGGAGGGGGTATTTTGTTCTATGATTGTTTGTTAGTCTTTTGTGATTTACGGCAGAGCAACACAAGTAGGTTATTTAGCCCCGAGAAAAAGAGCATGAGCTCTGCCAATGGACACACCATGGTTGCCAGTCTGGTTCACCTTAAGCTAGGTTTCGAACTCAAGATTCGAGTCCAGCACGCCAGCCACTCAGCCAAGGCGGGTTACATTTTGCCTTCACTCTTAGAAATTTTCAGGGAATTTCCAACGAACCTGGATTTCCATGAAGTAGGCTCAATGATTACTCAATGCAAAAAGATTGTAAATAACTATGGAAACCCGAAATTGTAATGGTTAGGTACGTTAGTTAGCTAGCTAGAAGGGCCAGTTTGGGAAAGAGTAGCGGGAGATTTATCATCGTGACAACTGTCATTATCATCATCATCATCATCATTATCATCATCATCATTTTATATTGTCTTGAATTATTTTTATAAAAAGAATACAGTATTTACTAAATTACTTTCTATTTCATTTTTCTTAAGAAAATATCCATGAACTTGTTATTCTGGAATCCAGGGCATACACCATTCACTCTGAAGATATACTATTGTAACAGTCTTACACACAATGTGTTGATATTATTCACTTTGCAGTGGATATCAATTTAATGCTATTTAATTGTATGTCTGATCACTAGAATCATCTTTAAGAGGAATAAAGGAAGGAATAAAGGAATGATATAATGAAATTTAAATCCTTGACATTCATCAGGACGTGCAGAAATATGCGTAATATACACAAACCAATTGTGACCTTGTCCTGTGGTCTGAGTGACTGGCATGTTCAACAACTCAATAATTGTTGAAGTACTTTACCTCCCCGAGATAACACTTTGTTGACAGCAAAAGGGTCAGATGAGAGGGCGTAATTCAGTTTCAAGGATGTCCTGTTCCGACTGAAACTGCCCGGTTGCTCGTTTGAACTCATTATGCAAACGTAATGACATAAATATTTAGGGGTAGTTGTCAAAATCAAGAATTTGGCATTCCAAAATGTATTACTTCTTAGCTTCATCTTATGCCTCAAACATCAGCATATCCCATAGTAATTTACTTAAACATGATTTATGGGTCAAATTTTAAACTTTATTGCTTCTAAGTAGGTTTATTAAACCATTGATCTTTTGAGGAAGCCTGAAATTCATGGTATACCGTAAATCGCCATCTCGAGTTAGGCTTTTGGCATATAGCCAGTACATGTGTATTTTCGTCCTTGTCGTAACAAAGGATATATGTTCAAACGAGTGAAATAATCTTGGATGTACCGGTATCCTTTACCAGGAAGTTTTGACTTAATAATATCACCATTGTGCACACACAAAACCCTTAAATCCGATATGTAAACTATTTATCTTATTTACTGCGCAGTGCATTATATTTGCAATATGAACCTAACATACAAATATTAATAGTAAACAATCACAAATATCTTAAAGCAAGTGAATAACAGACAGACAGATAGACAGACAGGGAGATAGATAGATAGAATGTCTGACTTTGAAATAAAGATCGACCATCTAAATTTTTATTGGGGGAGGGCGGATTTTTTTATTTTTCAATATTTTCTATTGCAAAAAGTAATCTTGTTCTGATTTATTGGAGCTACTATGGCCATTTAGTAAATAAAATATAAACTAATGTAAAAGAAAACTAGGTATCGTTTTGTAATTCATCATATAATTTACTTGCATTTTGTCATATAGGTTGTTTATACACACAACAAAGGCAGTTATAAACCATACAATTCGAAAATAATTTTCTTGGTTGTCAAACCCCATCTAATCTATTTATATCAACAACGACCAACGTGTGGCTACAGTTCGGGAGTGGTAGATTGAGGGGTACTTGTCAAAACAAAGAATGTGGAATTCTAAAATTTCTTATTTCTAAACTTCGTTTTGTGCCTCAAACACAAGAATAGCTCATAGTTTATTTACAGAAACGTGATGTATGGGTCTAATTTCAAACTTCATTGCCTTTAATAGGATATCGTAAAACAATTAACTTTTGAGGAGGCATGAGATTCATGCTACACCACAAATCACCATCTCGAGTTCGGCGTTTTGGCATATAAATATTAAATGTATTTTCTCTTCCTCGTCATAACAAAAGCTAAGTGTTCAGGTAAGTGAGATAATATTGGAGTTCTCTTGTCCTTTACTAGGAAGTTGCACCCAAATATCAAGTACAAAATATGAATCAGATATGTAAAATACTGATCTTTCTCGCTTCACAATACACTATATTGCCATGTAAATACTCAACGGTGATAAAGAATGTTAAAGTGAATCGATAGGTAGGTAATTGCAGTGGTTAATCATGTGTCTGAATTTAATTTAAAAGACAGACCATTTAATTTTTCATAATTAAGAGGATTTTCTTTATTTTTTTAAATTTGTTTTATGAAATTCGGTTCCTAACTTGAGTAATCTTGCTCTGATTTATAGCCCGAAATGTCTACTATATCCATTATGGTAGTTAAAACTAATAATTAACTTGAGGCAAACGGAAATATAGTATCGAATTTAATTCATCGCATCGTTTACTTTGTATTTTTGTAATATATGTCGTGTTGTAAACAGCAAAGTCAATTATAAGCCATACGTTTCGAAAATATTTTATCTTTGTTGTCTACCCTCATCTCACCGATCTTTGTCAACAATGACCATCGTGTGGGTTAAAGTTAGGTTACAAACTAAAACTTCCTAGCTTTATCATTGAATATGTAAACAGAATACTTAGAACAATGTATAGGAATCTTAAAATTGTGTGTGTGTGTGTGTGTGTGTGTGTGTGTGTGTGTGTGTGTTATTTCGATTTGTTACTATAGCTTAAAAATAAATTTCAGCCATATCACTACGATGTCTGCAGTGTGGCAGTTTATAGTGATGTTGAGCTCTCGGGCATTATGCCGCAGACATGAAGCATCATGTCCCACCCAGTCACATTATCCTAACACCAGGACGACTAGTGCTAACACTAACCTCCTAATGCTGAGCGCCAATCGAGGCAGTTGATAGTACCATTTTTATAAGTCTTTGGTATGACTCGACCGGGATTTGAACCCGCTACCTCCAGCGTCCGAGGCGGACGCTCTAACCACTTAGGCCACAGGGGCGGTCTTAAAATAGTATAGTTCATCAATCATACACATGAAAACAAGAAAATATTGATTTAAGATCAATAGACATTTTTAAAAAGATCTGCAGTAGGGATGACAAAATGGCTAATGAAACCCTCCGGTATCCTTTTTATCAAACATGTGGTCAAAGAGCAGATTGTTGGTTGAGCGTTATGTCGTATGGCCATTATACCCATGCAAGAATTTATTTTTTTTTTTTTTACTTGGTTTAATTCATAATAGTAAATGGGGTGCGCTGTGTACAGCTCCTCTATACGTGCCAGTGATGTCACAATGGTTACAAATAGTGCTTATATTTTCAGCTTCATTAAAAGCGCTATCACAATCCAACAATGAGTGTCCATATAAAACTCACAAATGTCATCAATGGCAATAATCCTGTGGCTGGGTGAAAGAGATGTTGTCGAATCCAATTGGCTGTAACTTCAAGCGATTTAAGAAATACAGCAATTGAGTCCTTACCTCAATATAATATTCGTGTCTCAGTTTGACCGTCACATCTAGCAAAGGTGTAACAAATTCTGCATGGGACATGTTCAGCGACTTGTGTTATATTTGTTGTATTTGTTGAATGATCGTGTGTGTGCGTGTGTATATATATATATATATATATATATATATATATATATATATATATATATATATATATATTCTCTGTAAATAAAGGTACGGCCCGATAATGCATACGACTTAGTATTTAAAATTGTTGAACAATTTGTTTTAGATGAATAAGATTCGTCGTGTTTCTATATATAAGGATAAAAAATCATTCTCGAATTGAAAATGCCATTATTAAATCTATTCTTTACACTAAAGGGATTAGAAACTGCAATCCTGGCATATTATTCCATCGACATTGTCGACGTTGTTAGATTCTTTGATAACAATGTTCCATATTTATTGCATCGGTTAATGATTATTTTCCGCATGCATGATAGTAGTAGCAAATAGATCCACATTATAGACAAAGTTGATTATATGATTTGACTGCGATGCTACATTTAAGAATTGATCGAGCACCTATACCCACATGTAACACTAGCAATAATGTGTAATTACAGGATTTATTATGGCATGATCTACTGCAGAGCTCATGTTTTCCAAGGCATATAACTGTACAATGTTTGCGTTTTAATGCCATTTCTGCAACAGTACAGCCTATTGTGTAGCATAGTCAGTCAATAGTATAGGCCTTACTTCAACTTTACCAATGCAAGCTATAAGCAGCATCATAATGGCGGGTTTTATGGTTACTGCCTCACAAACACTAGCTATCCGCTGATTTTAGTTCGAAAATCATCAAAGTAAAACACTATTGGGTTATTGTCTGGCAATTATTAATTTATTGTTCATTACCCTGTGTTGTACATGTGACAGTGACATTAGTAATTGTCAAGTCCTGAGGGATATAAGGCCATGACCTATATCAGTACAAAATTCCCAAACCTCCATTAACACACTACTATTTGTAATATAAATAAATTGCAAATTAAGTGTAAGCTCTTTCTCTAAATACGGCCTAATCAGCATATAAATTCCACTGTAAGAACACATAGATGTCTTCATGTATACATTTCAAATTCACCGTCTTTGACCACGTTATGCTATACTTGGTCTGCAGTGATGATGAGTAACAAACACAGTATCCAACAACTATAAAAGAACAACCTTAATATAAAGCATGCAATTATTGATATATCTTACTGATCAGTTCTTAATTTTAAATAATTAAATTTTTTTATTTTTTATTTATTTATTTTTTTTTTTTATCCACTCTTCTACTTTACTCCCCCGTGATAACACTTTGTTGACAGCAAAAGGGTCAGATGAGAGGGCGTAATTCAGTTTCAAGGATGACCTGTTCCGACTGAAAAATCGCCCAGTTGCTCGTTTGAACTCATTATGCAAACATAATGACATAAATATTTAGGGGTAGTTGTCAAAATCAAGATTTTGGCATTCCAAAATGTATTGCTTCTTAGCTTCAACTCATGCCTCAAACACCAACATATCCCATACTCATTTACTGAAACGTGATTTTTGGGTCAAATTTTAAACTTTATTGCTTCTATGTAGATTTATTCAACTATTGATCTTTTGAGGAAGCCTGAGATTCATGGTACACCACAAATCGCCATCTCGAGTTCGGCTTTTGGCATATAGCCAGTACATGTGTATTTTCGTCCTTGTCCTAACAAAGGACATATGTTCAAACGAGTGAAATAATTTTGGATTTACCCGTGTCCTTTACCAGGAAGTTTTCACCTAAATAAATATGACCATTGTGCTCACACAAAACCCTTAAATCCGATATGTAAGATATTTATCTTATTCACTCCGCAGTGCACTATATTTGCAAATTGAACCAAACATAAAATATTAAAAATAAAGAATCACAAGTATGTTAAAGCAAGTGAGACAGACAGACAGACAGATAGATAGATAGATAGATAGATAGATAGAGAGATAGAAGGTCCGACTTTGAATAAATGACCGAGCATTTAATTTTTCGGGGGGGGGGGAGCGGATTTTTTTATTTTGCAATATTTTATATCGATTTGATTAAAGTAATCTTGTTCTGATTTATAGGAACTACTATGGCCATTTAGTAAATAAAATATAAACTAATGTAAAAGAAAACTAGGTATCGTTTTGTAATTCATAGTATAATTTACTTTGTATTTTGTCCTATAGTTCGTTTTTACACATTGTAAAGTCAGTTATAAACCATACATTTCGAAAATAATTTTCTTGGTTGTCAAACCCCATCTAATCTATTTATATCAACAACAACCAACGTGTGGCTAAAGTTCGGGAGTGGTAGATTTAGGGGTACTTGTCAAAATAAAGAATGTGGCAATCTAAAATTTCTTATTTCTAAACTTCGTTTTGTGCCTCAAACACAAGAATAGCTCATAGTTTATTTACAGAAACGTGATGTATGGGTCTAATTTCAAACTTCATTATCTTTAATAGGATATCGTAAAACAATTAACTTTTGAGGAGGCATGAGATTCATGCTACACCACAAATCACCATCTCGAGTTCGGCGTTTTGGCATATAAATATTAAATGTATTTTCTCTTCCTCGTCATAACAAAAGCTAAGTGTTCAGGTGACTGAGATAATATTGGAGTTCTCTTGTCCTTTACTAGGAAGTTGCACCCAAATATCAAGTACAAATAATGAATCAGATATGTAAAATATTTATCTTTCTCGCTTCACAGTACACTATATTGCCATGTAAATACTAAACGGTGATAAAGAATGTTAAAGTGAATCGATAGGCAGGTAATTGCAGTGGTTAATCATGTGTCTGAATTTAATTTAAAAGACAGACCATTTAATTTTTCATGATTAAGAGGATTTTCTTTATTTTTTAAAATTTGTTTTATGAAATTCGGTTCCTAACTTGAGTAATCTTTCTCTGATTTATAGCCCGAAATCCCTACTATATCCATTATGGTAGTTAAAAATAATAATTAACTTGAGGCAAACGGAAATATAGTATCGAATTTAATTCATCGCATCGTTTACTTAGTATTTTTCTATTATATGTCGTGTTGTAAACAGCAAAGTCAATTATAAGCCATGCGTTTCGAAAACATTTTATCTTTGTTGTCTACCCTCATCTCACCGATCTTTGTCAACAATGACCATCGTGTGGGTTAAAGTTAGGTTACAAACTAAAACTTCCTAGCTTTATCATTGAATATGTAAATAGAATACTTAGAACAATGTATAGGAATCTTAAAATTATGTGTGTGTGTGTGTGTGTGTGTGTGTGTGTGTGTGTTATTCGATTTTGTTGCTATAGCTTAAAAATAAATTTCAGCAATATCACTACGATGTCTGCAGTGTGGTAGTTTATAGTGATGTTGAGCTCTGGGGCATTATGCCGCAGACATGAAGCATCATGTCCCACCCAGTCACATTATCCTAACACCAGGCCGACTAGTGCTAATACTAACCTCCTAATGCTGTGCGCCAATCGAGGCAGTAGATAGTACCATTTTTATAAGTCTTTGGTATGACTCGGCCGGGATTGGAACCCGCTACCTCCCGCGTCCGAGGCGGACGCTCTAACCACTTAGGCCACAGGGGCGGTCTTAAAATAGTATAGTTCATCAATCATACACATGAAAACAAGAAAATATTGATTTAAGATCAATAGACATTTTTAAAAAGATCTGCAGTAGGGATGACAAAATGGCTAATGAAACCCTTCGGTATCCTTTTTATCAAACATGTGGTCAAAGAGCAGATTGCTGGTTGAGCGTTATGTCGTATGGCCATCATACCCATGCAGGAATTTATTATTTTTTTACTTGGTTTAATTCATAATAGTAAATGGGGTGCGCTGTGTACAGCTCCTCTATACGCGTCAGTGATGTCACAATGGTTGCAAACAGTGCTTATATTTTCAGCTTCATTAAAAGCGCCATCACAATCCAACAATGAGTGTCCATATAAAACTCACAAATGTCATCAATGGCCATAATCCTGTGGCTGGGTGAAAGAGATGTTGTCGAATCCAATTGGCTGTAATTTCAAGCGATTTAAGAAATACAGCAATTGAGTCCTTACCTCAATATAATATTCGTGTCTCAGTTTGACCGTCACATCTAGCAAAGGTGTAACAAACTCTGCATGGGACATGCTCAGCGACTTGTGTTATATTTGTTGTATTTGTTGAATGATCGTGTGTGTGTGTGTGTGTGTGTGTGTGTGTGTGTGTGTGTGTGTGTATATATATATATATATATAGATATATATATTCTCTGTAAATAAAGATACGGCCCGATAATGCATACGACTTAGTATTTAAAGTTGTTAAACAATTTGTTTTAGATGAATAAGATTCGTCGTGTTTCTATATATAAGGATAAAAAATAATTCTCGAATTGAAAATGCCATTATTAAATCTATTCTTTACACTAAAGGGATTAGAAACTGCAATCCTGGCATAATATTCCATCGACATTGTCTACGTTGTTAGATTCTTTGATAACAATGTTCCATATTTATTGCATCGGTTAATGATTATTTTCCGCGTGCGTGATAGTAGTAGCAAATAGATCCACATTATAGACAAAGTTGATTATATGATTTGACTGCGATGCTACATTTAAGAATTGATCGAGCACCTATACCCACATGTAACACTAGCAATAATGTGATTTACAGGATTTATAATGGCATGATCTACTGCAGAGCTCATGTTTTCCAAGGCATATAACTTTACAATGTTTGCGTCCTAATGCCATTTCTGCAACAGTACAGCCTATTGTGTAGCATAGTCAGTCAATTGTATAGGCCTTACTTCAACTTTACCAATACAAGTTATAAGCAGCATCATAATGGCGGGTTTTATGGTTACTGCCTCACAAATACTAGCTATCCGCTGATTTTAGTTCGAAAATCATCAAAGTATAACACTATTGGGTTGTTGTCTGGCAATTATTAATTTATTGTTCATTACCCTGTGTTGTACATGTGACAGTGACATTAGTAATTGTCAAGTCCTGAGGGATATAAGGCCATGACCTATATCAGTACAAAATTCCCAAACCCCCATTAACACACTACTATTTGTAATCTAAATAAATTGCAAATTAAGTGTAAGCTCTTTCTCTAAATAAGGCCTAATCAGCATATAAATTCCACTGTAAGAACACATAGATGTCTTCATGTATACATTTCAAATTCACCGTCTTTGACCACGTTACGCTATGCGTGGCCTGCAGTCATGATGAGTAACAAACACAGCATCCAACAAGTATAAAAGAACAACCTTAATATAAAGTATGCAATTATTCATATATCTTACTGATCAGTTCTTAATTTTAAATAATTAAATTTTTTTATTTTTTATTTATTTATTTTTTTTTTTTATCCACTCTTCTACTTTACTCCCCCGTGATAACACTTTGTTGACAGCAAAAGGGTCAGATGAGAGGGCGTAATTCAGTTTCAAGGATGACCTGTTCCGACTGAAAAATCGCCCAGTTGCTCGTTTGAACTCATTATGCAAACATAATGACATAAATATTTAGGGGTAGTTGTCAAAATCAAGATTTTGGCATTCCAAAATGTATTGCTTCTTAGCTTCAACTCATGCCTCAAACACCAACATATCCCATACTCATTTACTGAAACGTGATTTTTGGGTCAAATTTTAAACTTTATTGCTTCTATGTAGATTTATTCAACTATTGATCTTTTGAGGAAGCCTGAGATTCATGGTACACCACAAATCGCCATCTCGAGTTCGGCTTTTGGCATATAGCCAGTACATGTGTATTTTCGTCCTTGTCCTAACAAAGGACATATGTTCAAACGAGTGAAATAATTTTGGATTTACCCGTGTCCTTTACCAGGAAGTTTTCACCTAAATAAATATGACCATTGTGCTCACACAAAACCCTTAAATCCGATATGTAAGATATTTATCTTATTCACTCCGCAGTGCACTATATTTGCAAATTGAACCAAACATAAAATATTAAAAATAAAGAATCACAAGTATGTTAAAGCAAGTGAACAGACAGACAGACAGACAGACAGATAGATAGATAGATAGATAGATAGATAGAGAGATAGAAGGTCCGACTTTGAATAAATGACCGAGCATTTAATTTTTCGGGGGGGGGGAGCGGATTTTTTTATTTTGCAATATTTTATATCGATTTGATTAAAGTAATCTTGTTCTGATTTATAGGAACTACTATGGCCATTTAGTAAATAAAATATAAACTAATGTAAAAGAAAACTAGGTATCGTTTTGTAATTCATAGTATAATTTACTTTGTATTTTGTCCTATAGTTCGTTTTTACACATTGTAAAGTCAGTTATAAACCATACATTTCGAAAATAATTTTCTTGGTTGTCAAACCCCATCTAATCTATTTATATCAACAACGACCAACGTGTGGCTACAGTTCGGGAGTGGTAGATTTAGGGGTACTTGTCAAAATAAAGAATGTGGCAATCTAAAATTTCTTATTTCTAAACTTCGTTTTGTGCCTCAAACACAAGAATAGCTCATAGTTTATTTACAGAAATGTGATGTATGGGTCTAATTTCAAACTTCATTATCTTTAATAGGATATCGTAAAACAATTAACTTTTGAGGAGGCATGAGATTCATGCTACACCATAAATCACCATCTCGAGTTCGGCGTTTTGGCATATAAATATTAAATGTATTTTTTCTTCCTCGTCATAACCAAAGCTAAGTGTTCAGGTGACTGAGATAATATTGGAGTTCTCTTGTCCTTTACTAGGAAGTTGCACCCAAATATCAAGTACAAATAATGAATCAGATATGTAAAATATTTATCTTTCTCGCTTCACAGTACACTCTATTGCCATTTAAATACTAAACGGTGATAAAGAATGTTAAAGTGAATCGATAGGTAGGTAATTGCAATGGTTAAACATATGTCTGACTTTGAATAAAAAGACAGACCATTTAATTTTTCATGATTAGAAGGATTTTCTTTATGTCTTAAAATTTGTTTTATGAAATTCGGTTCCTAACTTGAGTAATCTTGCTCTGATTTATAGCCCGAAATCTCTACTATATCCATTATGATAGTTGAAAATATTAATTAACTTGAGACAAAAGGAAAGATAGTAGTGAATTTAATTCATGCATCGTTTACTTTGTATTTTTCTATTATATGTCGTGTTGTAAACAGCAAAGTCAATTATAAGCCATACGTTTCGAAAATATTTTATCTTTGTTGTCAACCCTCATCTCACCGATCTTTGTCAACAACGACCATCGCGTGGGTTAAAGTTAGGTTACAAACTAAAACTTCCTAGCTTTATCATTGAATATGTAAATAGCTTTATCATTGAATATGCCAATCGAGGCAGCTGTTAGTACCATTTTTATAAGTCTTTGGTATGACTCGGCCGGGATTGGAACCCGTTACCTCCCGCATCTGAGGCGCACGCTCTAACCACTTAGGTCACAGGGGCGGTCTTAAAATAGTATAGTTCATCAATCATACACATGAAAACAAGAAAATATTGATTTAAGATCAATAGACATTTTTTAAAATAATCTGTAGTATGGATGACAAAATGGCTAATGAAACCTTCCGGTGTCCTTTATATCAAACATGTAGTCAAAGAGCGGAGTGTTGGTTGAGCGTTATCTCGTATGGCCATCATTCCCATGCAGGATTTTTTTTTTTACTTGGTTTAATTCATAGTTGTAAATGACGTGCGCTGTGTACAGCTCCTCTATGACAATGGTTACAAACAGTGCTTATATTTTCAGCTTCATTAAAAGCGCCATCACAATCCAACAATGAGTGTCCATATAAAACTCACAAATGTCATCAATGGCCATAATCCTGTGGCTGGGTGAAAGAGATGTTGTCGAATCCAATTGGCTGTAACTTCAAGCGATTTAAGAAATACAGCAACTGAGTGCTTACCTTAATATAATATTCGTGTCTCAGTTTGTCCGTCACATCTAGCAAAGGTGTAACAAACTCTGCATGGGACATGTTTAACGACTTGTGTTATATTGTTATATTTGTTGAATGGTCGTGTGTGTGTGTGTGTGTGTGTGTGTGTGTGTGTGTGTGTGTGTATTTTCTGTGTAAATAATGGTAAGGCCCGATAATGCATACGACTTAGTATGCAATGTTGTTGCACAATTTGTTTTAGATGAATAAGATTCGACGTGCTTCTATATAAAACGATAAAAAATAATTCTCGAATTGAAAATGCCATTATTAAATATATTCTTTACACTAAAGGGATTAGAAACTGCAATCCTGGCATATTATTCCATCGACATTGTCTACGTTGTTAGATTCTTTGATAATAATGTTCCATATTTATTGCATCGGTTAATGATTATTTTCCGCGTGCATGATAGTAGTAGCAAATAGATCCACATTGTAGACAAAGTTGATTATATGATTTGACTGCGATACTACGTTTAAGAATTGATCAAGCACCTATACCCACATGTAACACTAGCAAACATGTGATTTACAGGATTCATAATGGCGTGGTCTACCGCCGAGTTAATGTTTTTCAAGGCATATAACTTTACAATGTTTGCGTCCTAATGCCATTTCTGCAACAGTACAGCCTCTTGTGTAGTAGTCAGTCCATAATATAGGCCTGACTGCAAACTTTACCAATTCAAGGTATAAGCAGCATCATAATTGCGGGTTTTATGGTTACTTCCTTACAAACACTAGCTATCCGCTGATTTTAGTTCGAAAATCATCAAAGTAAAACACTATTGGGTTGTTGTCTGGCAATTATTAATTTATTGTTCATTACCCTGTGTTGTACATGTGACAGTGACATTAGTAATTGTCAAGTCCTGAGGGATATAAGGCCATGACCTATATCAGTACAAAATTCCCAAACCCCCATCAACACACTACTATTTGTAATATAAATAAATTGCAAATTAAGTGTAAGCTCTTTCTCTACACACTGCCTAATAAACACATAAATTCCACTGAAGGAACACATAGATATCTTCATGTGTACATTTCAAACTCACTGTCTTCGACAACGTTATGCTATACTTGGTCTGCAATCATGATGAATAACAAACACAGCATCCTACAAGTCTGAGGGAGCAACGTTCTGCTTTGCGGGAAAGTGTCTTCTTCTCACACTAACGGAAACACATCCTACATCTACAACTAATATATATATATATATATATATATATATATATATATATATATATATTGTCATGTATATTTAATTCAATTGTTTCTTTGTAAGTTTTAATATTTTTTAATTCCATTACATGCTGTTGTAATGTAACATTGTTTACTGGATTTGACATTTTCCAGGATTGTCCTTTTTTAATTTTTTTATAAATAACTAATTATAGAAACATTGTATCTAGTTTTTGACATTGTTCCAAAATCAGTGACAGTTTAGGTAAACATCATTTTTTATTTATATTTTTATTATCTTTCTCAGAGTAAGAATCATTGAGTCAAGGTCATACTTGGACTACGTGACAGGTAGCATATATCAATTAGTACAAACTTCTATTTTTTCCGGAAGAATGAACTTGTGACCCTCACCCGGGAATCTGTTTTGCATCTTAATTAGTGTATAACTGTTGTTTTGATAAAGGTTTATTCAGTTGGGCTTAAAACATTTGACACGTTAAATTGCATTATGTTGTGACCAGTTTGGGTTGAAATTTTATTTTCTTCATTGTTGAATTGAAGTGATTCTTTTCCCTGGAAATACATAAGTGCTCTGACAAAATTCTTGGATAAAACATTTATTGGAATTAATACTGAATTCAAAACTGGAATAATATTTTCTGTGATTCAACAAGAAACTGTTGACACAGCAGCACTTCGCTGACCACAACAGAATTCATTGCCTTCAATTTTGGATTTCATTGGGACTCGAACTCAGTTTCCTTCAGGATGTTTTATTACTAGGACTTCTGTTTTTAATTCTTGGATTATTTTTGTTATCTTTTCATTTTTCACTTTGTAGTCTAGGGAAATAAATGTATTTGTTAAATTTTGCAAAGCTTGTTGTCTTCACTCTTTTCTGTTAATTTTTTTAAGAAGATAGACTCTTATACAACACCCATGTGACACTGGTGCATCCTACAACCAATACTGCTATTTATACAACACCCATGTGACACTGGTGTGGCCTACTACTGCTTACTGCTATTTACACAACACCCATGTGACACTGGGGTGTCCTACCACTGCTTACTGCTACTTACACAACACCCATGTGCCACTGGTGAGTCTTACTACTGTTTACTGCTATTTACGCAACACCCATGTGACACTGGTGTGTCCTACCACTGCTTACTGCTACTTAAACAACACCCATGTGACACTGGTGTGTCCTACTACTGCTTACTGCTATTTACACAACACCCATGTGACACAGGTGTGTCCTACTACTGCTTACTGTTACTTACACAACACCCATGTGACACTGGTGTATCCTATTACCATGTTGCTCCTTACGAAATACATATTAGACTGATATGCCATGTTACCACATTACTACTTTGAAAACACACCCCATCAAGATTCCATATACTTACTTTTTCATTTTATCATATTACATAAGTAAATAATGTGTTATACATTTGTTATGGTGCATGATTTTAATTTCTGATCAACAGAACTGCCAAAGTGGTTGGTATTTTGAGGTGACCTCTAAAAGAGGCATTCTAAAGAGAATGCCCTATAACCATGGCTATTGAGAAATACAGTGACCATCAGTAGTAAAAAAATATCAAAGTAAGGAAAGAAAACAAATTCAGGAAATATTATTAAAACCAACACATTTAATATCAAGCATTCTTCAGTGAATTCATTTAATATCAAGCATTCTACAGTGAATTCATTTAATATCAAGCATTCTACAGTGAATTCATTTAATATCAAGCATTCTACAGTCAATTCATTTAATATCAAGCATTCTACAGTCAATTCATTTAATATCAAACATTCTACAGTGAATTCATTTAATATCAAGCATTCTACAGTGAATTCATTTAATGTCAGGCATTCTACAGTGAATTCATTTAATATCAAGCATTCTACAGTGAATTCATTTAATATCAAGCATTCTACAGTGAATTCATTTAATATTAGGCATTCTACAGTGAATTCATTTAATATCAAGCATTCTACAGTCAATTCATTTAATATCAAGCATTCTACAGTCAATTCATTTAATATCAGGCATTCTACAGTGAATTCATTTAATATCAGGCATTCTACAGTGAATTTATTTAATATCAGGCATTCTACAGTGAATTCATTTAATATCAAGCATTCTACAGTGAATTCATTTAATATCAAGCATTCTACAGTCAATTCATTTAATACAGTGAATTCATTTAATATCAGGCATTCTACAGTGAATTCATTTAATATCAAGCATTCTACAGTGAATTCATTTAATATCAGGCATTCTACAGTGAATTCATTTAATATCAAGCATTCTACAGTGAATTCATTTAATATCAGGCATTCTACAGTGAATTCATTTAATATCAGGCATTCCACAGTGAATTCATTTAATATCAAGCATTCTACAGTGAATTCATTTAATATCAAGCATTCCACAGTGAATTCATTTGATATCAGGCATTCTACAGTGAATTCATTTAATATCAAGCATTCTACAGTGAATTCATTTAATATCAGGCATTCTACAGTGAATTCATTTAATCCAACCCTCATAAACTTAAATTGTATGGCCAATATCTAGAAAACACCTTTCATGAATTCAAAGGGATGGCAGTGTTCATTAATATGCTTTTATATTACTGATCTGATAACCCACACTGTAAAAAAGCACACATATTTGACAATAAACCATTAATGACCCCCACCCCACCACAAGTTAGATAAATGCACAAAAGCGCAGTATAACCACCACGGTTAAGAAAGCCTATCACCTTTAGCTTGGCTGCAAAATTGGATATGAGGACAAGAGTTGGGCCCCAGATATATGCTGCAACTCTGGTGCAATAAATCTTCGCCATTGGTTGAACAGGAAAAGGAAATCTATGCCTTTTGCAGTGTGAATGATTTGGAGAGAGCCGAAACATCATATCAGCAATTGTTACTTCTGCATGGTGCCTCCAGTTGGGAAAGGTGTGTCAAAGAAGAAAAAGTGACTGTGCATTATCCAAATCTTCCATCAGCTATACACCCAGTACACCAAGGAGAAAGACTGCTGGCTCCTGATACACCAGAATCATTCTCACTTGAATCGGACAAGGAAGAGAAAGAGGATGAAACTTCTAATTCTGAACCATCAATGTCACATGACCCATATTTTCTACCATCCTCCTGCTCTGAACCATACCTCATAACACAAGGCGAACTGAATGACCTTGTCAATGATTTGGAACTATACAAGAGTAAGGCAGAGCTGTTGGGCTCCAGACTACAGCAGTGGAATCTCCTGGCAGGTGATGTTAGGGTTTCCGTGTTCTGTGACCGTCAAAAGGATCTTGTCCCATTCTTCTTCATAGAAGGTGACCTTGTAGTCTGCAACAACATCGATGGTGTGATGGCAGCCCTCAACATCATTCATGATCGAGATGAGTGGAGACTGTTCATTGATTCATTGAAGATGAGTCTTAAATCTGTTTTGCTGCATAATCACAATGTTTTACCATCAATTCCAGTTGGCCATGCAGTCAATATGAAGGTAACTTATGAAAACATGAAACAACTTTTCCAGTGCATAAACTATGACCAATATCAGTAGGAGCTTTGTTGCGATTTGAAGGTTTTTGTTCTCTTGCTTGGTCTGCAGACTGGATACACAAAGTACTGCTGTTTTCTCAGAAAATGGGATTGTAGTGAGAGAGATTCCCATTACATCAAGAGATACTGGCCACTCTGACAGTCATTGGAGCCTGGGAAGAAACGTGTTCATCATCCAACACTTGTTGAATCAAGGAAGAGTTTGTTACCACCCTTGCACATCAAGCTGGGTCTGATGATCAACTTTGTCAAGGCCATAGACAAAGCACAAGCAGCTTTCACGTGCCTTCATGGAAAATTTCTAAGGTTAAGCGAAGCTAAGACAAAGGAAGGTGTCTTTGTTGGTCGTCAGATTTGTAAACTTCTTCAAGATGATGCATTTGACTATGCACTGCGTTGCAAGGAAAAAACAGCATGGAAAGCCTTCCAGTTAGTGGCAACAAATTTTCTTGGAAAAAACAAGGCATACAACTACAGGGAGTTGGAGGAAATGTTCCTCAAGGCATACAAAAAGCTTTGGTTGCAACATGTCACTAAAGATACATCTTTTGCCTTCTCATCTAGATTTTTTTCCACCAAAACTGCTGAGCAGTGAGCGATGAGCACAGTGAGCAATTTCACCAGGTCATTGTAACAATGCAGAAACGATATCAGGGTAAATGGAGCCCATCCGTACTTGCAGGCTATTGCTGGAAAGTGACAAGAGATGCACCATTTAATGAATACAAGAGTAGACATTGAATAAGGATTAAACTATGAACTTATATATTCATAACAGTATTTTTTGCCTTATGTTTCATAATAAATTTTATTTATATAACTCTTTTGCTGTTTTTTAAAGTGTTACATAAACAGGACAGGTGAAATATTATCACATAAAGCAACCATAAATACATGAAAAGACTCAGGTTTACAATTTATGATTAAAATTCTACTATCTACACAATATACACAGATGTAAAATGTAAAAACTTAAATATCTTGGAAACAGTAGCCAATCATTTGTTTTAATTGTCATATCTGAATTCAGTACATCAAAATCCATAATAAAAAGCACATGTTCTCTCTGAATCAGATGACTTCTAAAACATTTAGTCCAGTGTTATCAGACATATTGGAGATACTGTTGATATACACACCAAAAAAAGGTTTAGTCAAAATCCAAACCCAATTGTTTACTGTCTTCAATAGTATCTGCTAATGGACAGGGTGACTTGATTAAAATGGTGATCTTGTATATAGTACAGAGAAAAGCAAATCTTGTTTTTTATGTCAGGCAACACACAGGTAGCTTATGACAGCAAGAAATAATTTAAAAGTGATGACAAATTGCATTTTAATATGCAGAATACAAATATAAAACATATATATATATATATAACAGCAAGAGAAACATATTATTCATCATCCACATTGATATTCCTGATTTGTAAGATTTTTATTCTATAAATCACAGTGTATGTTTCTATCAAAGAAAGCAAATTCTTATTCAAGAACAAGAAAATATTACATACTGGTAATCTTTAACTTAAAATACAATGTTATTTATTTAATGTGATAAATACATTAAAACGTCAATGTTACAGTAAGATTATTTATCAAACAACACCCAACACAATTCTAAACACAGTCCAACATATATGAAGGTATTTACATATCACAGAAAGTATATCTGGCTAATAACAAGATCAACTCCAATAATTGAAATGTACAAAAAAATACAGCGATTCTAAACTCATGTCATCTTGCTAATATTGCTGTATTAGGTATAATACAAACAAGATAGCAAATAACTATAAACACTGCATAAACTTTATTAGATTGATTTACAGGAACTACAACAGAAAAGTTTCAGCGATACTAACTTTTGGCTTTGGCAACCATGTGTATGATAATCCCTGGACAACTAGAGATAGAAGGCTGTGACTGATGGTGAGTTTGATTACTATGATTACAATTCAATTTGTATGGAGAACCTGCTGGTCTGTTGGTTATTATCCATGTCTGGTGTTAACCCTACTGGTATGTTGGTTATTATCCATGTCAGGTGTTAACCCTGCTGATCTGTTGGATATTATCAATGTCAAGCATTAACCCTGCTGGTCTGTTGGTTATTATCCCTGTCAGGCATTAACCCTGCTGGTCGGTTGGTTATTATCCATGTCAGGTGTTAACCCTGCTTGTCTGTTGGTTATTATCCATGTCAGGCATTAACCCTGCTGGTCTGTTGGTTATTATCCATGTCAGGTGTTAACCCTGCTGATCTGTTGGTTATTATCCCTCTCAGGTGTTAACCCTGCTGGAGTTAACCCTGCTAGTCTGTTGGTTATTATCACTGTCAGGTGTTAACCCTGCTGATCTGTTGGTTAGTATTCCTGTTAAGTGTTAACCCTGCTGGTATTAACCCTGCTGGTCTGTTGGTTATTATCCCTGTCAGGTGTTAACCCTACTGGTCTGTTGGTTAGCATCCCTGTCAGGCATTAACCCTGCTGGTCTGTTGGTTATTATCCCTGTCAGGCATTAACCCTACCAGTCTGTTAGTTATTATCCATGTCAGGAGTTTACCCTACTAGTCTGTTGGTTATTATCCCTGTCAGGTGTTAACCCTACTGGTCTGTTAGTTATTATCCATGCCAGGTATTAACCCTACTGGTCTGTTAGATATTATTCATCTCAGCATTAACCCTACTGGTCTGTTAGATATTATTCATCTCAGGTGTTAACCCTACTGGTCTGTTAGATATTATTCATCTCAGGTGTTAACTCTCAGGTGTTAACCCTACTGGTCTGTTAGATATTATTCATCTCAGGTGTTAACCCTACTGGTCTGTTAGATATTATTCATCTCTGGTGTTAACCCTACTGGCCTGTTAGTTATTATCCGTGTCAGGTGTTAACCCTCTGGTCTGTTAGTTATTATCCCTGCCAGGTGTTAAACCTACTGGTCTGAAAGACATTATTCATGTTAGGTGTTAATTTTAACCAAACATTTGATATCTACTTGGCATAGTCAATCATACATAATAATCCTTTAGGAAGTGACACTAGGCACAATAGCTAACTCAAAACAATTACCATTGCTGAAATGAACAACAAACATTCAAATAGTCATAGAATGTGTTTGAATTCAGATTGGATTCAAATATCACAGTTAATAATGCTACCAAATCCATTATTTCTCTTTTGTCTCTTGTGGTATTTATTGTTCCTCCCCTCCCATGCAAGTCAAGCTGCAAAAAATACTCTGCACTCTGTCATCTAAATCTAACAAAATTACATTTGGGAGAAGAGTACACTGTTTCAAAATTCAGAATGAAACTAAAATGAAATAAACATAGGTGTTTTCCCCTTTTTATCTTCATATTCATTTAAATCATAAACTCTCATTCAGTGCTGAAAGCAGAATGTAGGTAAAGAAGGTAGAAGCTTGATTGTGATGGTGAAAAGTGCCTTTGGGAAAATGAGTGGAAATAGAAACCTGATTGGTTCAGTTAGAGTAGCAATACAAGTAAAGCAAATTAAATGCATATGTTTATTTTAATGTAATGGTATAAGTACATGTAGTTCTGGGTGTAATAAGCTTTATGGATTGAGTGTCAACATCCTTATAGCTTGAAGTCTTTTCTGGAGTTGTCACCCCTTCACTGTAAACAGCATTGCAATCAGAAAAAAATGCCAATAAATTCCATATTATTCATTTGAAAACATCTTCTAGTTGTAATGAGACTATACGTACTAAGTTTAGAATTTTTTAATTATGTCCAAATTTTATTTTTTATGTTAAGAAATGTTTAATATTTTGGGGTGGGGTGGGGGTGGGGTGGGAAGGAAAAGTACACAAGTTTTCTCTTTCTTCTACTTGTCAAACAGGATGCTTCAGACAACTTTTGTCACGAATGTCAAGATAAGTCATTCAGTTGGCATTTAGGTAATTACCTGGTAAGAATTCAAGTCATTCAGTTGGCATTTAGGTAATACCCTGAATAGACATTCAAGTCATGCAGTTGGCACTTAGGTAATACCCTGAATAGACATTCAAGTCATGCAGTTGGCACTTAGGTAATTACCTGATAAGAATTCAAGTCATTCAGTTGGCACATAGGTAATTCCCTGATAAGACATTCACATCATTCAGTTGGTGCTTAGGTAATACTCTGATAAGAATTCAAGTCATTCAGTTGGCACTTAGGCAATACTCTGATAAGAATTCAAGTAATTCAGTTGGCACTTAGGGAATACCCTGAGAAGACATGAAAGTCATTTAGTTCACACTTCGATAATACCCTGATATGATATTCAAGTCATTCAGTTGGTAAGTAATACCCTGAGAAGATGTTCATGTCATTCAGTTGGCATTTAGGTAATACCCTGAATAGACATTCAAGTCATTCAGTTGGCACTTAGGTAATACCGTGATAAGATGTTCAAGTCATTCAGTTGTTAGGTAATACCCTGAGAAGATGTTAAAGCCATTCAGTTGGCACTTAGGTAATACCCTGATAAGAATTCTAGACATTCAGTTGGCATTTAGGTAATACCCCGATAAGACATTCAAGTTATTCAGTTGGAATTTAGGGAATACCCTGATAAGACATTCAAGCCATTCAGTTGGCACTTAGGGAATACACTGTTAATACATTCAAGTCATTCAGTTGTCACTTAGGGAATACCCTGTTGTTATAATAAATTTTTAATTGTGGATAAAACAAAATTGTGCAAGTATCTGCAGAGGATTCAAGCCAGGATATGATGCTCATAACATGGGAGACATCACGGAAGCTAGTCCAACTAATGAAAGTTCAAGAGGACTACTGATTCAGAATGAGAAGAATATGAAGAAAAGGGAACTTTTTACCAAGTGTTTAGACTTCATCTTCTTTTGCCATACGTATAATGGATCAGTTCATGGAAGCTAATGTTGAAGTCTATCATATGTCACATGCACCATATTTGAATATGTACATGCTATTTCATCCCAGGATATTTTCTGAATTATTCAATGCCACAACAAAACAACATAAGGCAAAGAATCAAGACTGTTAAGGAAATTTACTTTTCAAATCTAATCCTGAATTACAATGCTGTCCAAAGATCTTACTTAAGGGCATGTAGGTACAAAATTCAAGCTAATAGAAATTTTTTACATTATGGACAGGATCTGTGTGACTCAAAATTGTCAAACCATGCTCTTAATCCCAAATATGTTGCTTCATATGCAAAATAATAAATAAATAAAACAAAAAAAACAGACACAAAATTGCACCAAAAATGGTCCACAAACTAAAGACAAAAAAGAGAAGAAAAAAGTAAAGAACTAAATAGAAAAATGTGCAAAAGTAAAAAATAAATTAAAAAGCCAATGACCACACCATCCACAGGGCACCTGGATGGAGGTGATGTATGAGCAAGAGATAGCATCACCATTATGACCTGGAATGTTGGGACATTAAAACCAGCAGGGAAACTCAAGGAGCTAACCCATGAGATGGGAAGATACCAATATGACATCCTTGGACTCCGCAAGATGTGCTTGAAGACTTTTGGAGAGAGATCAAGAGATGAAGGGCGCAGAATTTACTTCAGTGGTTATGAGGACAAAAACTAGTGTGGATTCACATTTATACTCAGATAAGGACATTGTGAATGCAGTCATGAGTTGTTGACCAGTGTCTAAAAGGACGATTAATATCCACTTGAGGGTATCTCCCTTCAAGATCACCATCATAGAGGTTATGCCCCAACATCTGACCATGATGATGAGCAAGTGGATGAGTTGAACAACCAGCTTCAAATTCTCACAGCCCAGACACCCAAGAATCATATTCTAGTTATTCAAGGAGACTGAAATGCCAAGGTAGGAAAATATGCACAGGCATACTGGTGAAAAGTTTGTGGTCCATGTTGTAATAAACAGACCGTTGAGAGGGGATTCAAGCTCATGGACTTCACCATCAACAATAACCTAGTGCTATCGAACACCCTTGGCCCGCACAAACTATCTAAAAGATGGATTTGGCAAAGTCCTGATGCAAAATATCACAACCAGATTGACTACATCTTGTTGAGGAATTGCTTCTGGTCTAGCATTAACATTGCCAAAACATGCAGCTTTCTTGGGGTTGACATAGGAAATGACCATGTCTTGATAATGATGACTATCAAACTTCATATGAGGAGGACCAGGAAGCCAAGACAGGTTAGGAATTGAAAAACATAAAGATTCAAGTGTGGCATAAGCATTTAAGAATCAATAGGTTTCAAATTTGTACTACTTGCAAATCTGGCACTGAATAATAAACCTAGACTCCTTGATAATCACCTTCAACACAGCAGTAATGGGCACTGCCAGCAAGATCCTTGGAAAGTACCATAGGATAAAGAAACCCTTGGTCACTGCAGATATCCTCGACCTCTGTCATGTGAGGAGAAAACTGAGGAAGAAGCAAGGAGACCTTGAAGGATCAGAAAAACACAGGGAGATTAACAAGAGGATTAAAGAAAGTGAAGGAAAGCTGGTTAGAGCACGAGTGTAAGAAAGTGAAGGAAAGCCTGAACCAGAATAACAGTAAAAAGACATACCAGTTAGTGAAAGGCCTGGCTACAAAGTCGGGGGGGGGGGGGGATTTACCATGAACCAGGACAAGGTTGGTAAGAGTCTCACAGAAGATCAAGAGATTCATAACAGATGAATGGAGTAGTCTTGTTCAGAGCTTTGCAACCAGGAGACTTCTAGAGAACAAGCTGTACTAAACTTCCCAATGAACACAACAGAGGTAGACCACCTGATCTTTAGGGAAGAAGCTGAAGCTGCAGTAAAGGCACTAAAGAAAGGGAAATCAGCTGGAGTAGACAATATATCAGCAGAACTAGCTCAAGCAGGTGGAACCTCCATGAAAACATCCTCACAACAATCAGCAGCAAAATCTGGCAAACATGAGAATGGCCCTCCCAAAGACCTGGTCTCTGATTATCACTTTTCCTAAGAAATGGAACATGCAGCTGTGACAAAACTACCAAACAATCATCCTCATCAGTCACCCAATCAAGGTTATGCTTAAGATCATCCTCAACAGACTGAAACCCCAAGCAGAGCACATCACTGATGAAGATTAGGCAGGTTTCAGCACAGGATGTAGCCCTATAGAACAGAACTTCAAGCTTAGAATCCTCTGTGGGAAGTATCTGCAGCATCAACAGGACCTCTATCATGTCTTCACTGACTGTTATTCTGGTTCATACTTTCCTCGACTTTCTTATATTTGTGCTCTAACCAGCTTTCCTTCATGGAAACATAGGAGATTGGCTCAGAACCGCAGTCAGAGTCAGACAGGGGTGCCTTCTCTCACCCACTCTCTTCAACATCTACAGTACCTGAAAAGGATCATGGCTGATGCCATGGAAGACCACAAGGGCAGTGTCAGTGCTGGAGGCAGAACAATCACCAACCTCCATTTCACTGATGATATCAATGGCTTAGCAGGAACATGAACTGGTAACCTAAATGAACCATCTCAGCCATGCATCTTTCCAAGATTGCACAGACAACAACTGCACTGGATAACGTATTTCACGTAATTTTTCAGACACGAAAAAATAATTATTAATTTCAGTGTACGAAAAATTATATGTAAAATAAATAATTATCATTTTGTGGTACTGACTGTGTACAAAAAATAAAGGGATCATACCTGGACAAGTTCCACAGGACACACGCTACCCAACAACCTAACGGTACAAACGTACAAAATAAACGTATATTTTCTGTCTCATTCTGCCCTCAACTCAAGAATCTAATTACAATAAAAATAAAAGTACTCAGAAAGGTTTTTGTTGTTATTTGTAAACGAGAGAGAGAGAGAGAGAGAGAGAGAGAAGGGATTATGTCTCAGTGTGCAAGCTCGTCTGCATTTAGAGCATACGTAACTGTTATGTTGTGTAATGTTGGCAAAATGATTAAGATGGTTTGAACATGTACTAGTTATGGGTATTATTTATTGGTAAATTGTACACAATGATATGAGTCCACATTGTCAAGAAATTAAGTGGAACTTGTATTTTTACAGCAATAATAATCTCATTATCAAATTGCAATAAAAAAAATAAAGAACTTGAAATCACATTTTAGTTAATGCGTGTGTGTGTGTGTGTGTGTGTGTGTGTGTGTGAGAGAGAGAGAGAGAGAGAGAGAGAGAGAGAGATGAAACACAATTTAGTCAGTGTACACGACCGTATTTATTCAGGGCGGTTTTTAATTGTAGCTTTTGCAAAGAGAAAAAAGACTATTTTCATTTACCTGACGATTGTGATAATCCTCATGTATTACGACCCTACTGTATTTCATTATCAGTAAACAACGCTAAATCAACAATTCGTTCTTGTTTTAATTACGATATACATTGTCACAACAACCACATGGCTATGCAGTGTTATTTACATGGTAATTAAACATGCTTAGCGCTTTGGTTATTCCAGTTGAAACCAGATTGAGGGCAAGAATCACAGAAGAGGTCAAATTATCGAGGCTGCCAGTAGGGAAATGAAATTCTGTCAATGTGCTATTGAAGCCATTGTCCATACAGCAGATGTTATAAAGACAAGCGGTCATACGCATTACTTGTTATTCGAACTCGCCAATAAAAATAACAATAGAGGGGTATATCGTAGAATAAATTTGCAATAAAATGTTAATTATATCCAAGTCAAAACAGTTCAAGCACTTAGAAGATAGTATATGTATTTATACTAATCGACTTAATGGAGTCCATGACTTCAAATTTACAATGGAAAATGACAAGGTTTTTATATTTTATGTTTGTATGACTATAATGAAACAATAAGACTAGTTGACCAATGGTCTGTGGTCTTCGCTTTAGCATGTACTGAGATGTAATTTTTGTTGGATAAGAAAACATCAAAGGGCTTCTGAACTCATTTTCAAATGCATGTGGTGTTTTCTTCCGGTGATGGACTTAATAAGGAGAACTAATTAACGATAATATTTAAAGGTATGTTCTGTGAAGTCCTTTGCCAATTTGTTAATAAACACCAGTAGATATTGTAATGACAGTAACAGAGCTTATGCATCAATCATTTTATTTTCTCACCAACAATTAATTATTAAATTTTTTTAAAAACAAAATGGCAATACGGTATTTTCGATCTTTTTGCAAACATAAATCTTCTTAGTAGAAATTTTATGTCCAATAATTTAATGGATTTTTCGAAAAATACAAGGTGACATGTACGAAAGATTATGATGCAATTAAATAATTATTATTTTGATAACTGGATTGTGTACGAAAAATTAAAGGTTCTAAAAAAAATACATGAAATACGGTCGGCTGGAGCCTATTTGGAATGACTGCAACATTATGTTTGGGTCTATGATCAAGCTTATCCACTAACTCCTCATGTCCAAATTTCTGTATGCATGTGATACATAGACCCGGACAGCGGAACCTGAGAGAAGAGTCCATGCCATAGAGTTGAGATGTTATCAAAGAATCTTAAAAATCTCATATATAGACCATGTCTCTCATAAGGAGGTGTGCATTAGAATACAAGGCACAATTGGACCATATGAGGAACTTTTCACCACCATAAAGAAACACAAACTAAGATGGCATGGTCATGTCTCATGGTCATCTGGCCTGTGAAAGACAATCTAATGGGGCATAGTGAAGGGAAAGGGAAATCAAGGCAAACAGATAAAGAGATGGGAAGATGACATCAAAGAGTGGACAAGCATGGCGTTTGCAAAGTCTCAAACAGCAATGGAGAACAGGGCAAGATGGAGATAGATTGTTGCAATATCATCAGTGGTGCCCCTAAGACCAGCCAGGTTATGGGAGAAATGAAACATGAATAAAATGAACATATATATATATATATATATATATATATATATATATATATATATATATATAAGATAATATAAAAATTTATTTAATGTTGGCATGATTTAAAACAACAAAATGTAAACTCTATAAAACTTTTTATTGACATGACATACAAAAAACAATAAAGACATTAAATTAAGTATGATTTGCAAGACATACAAACACAACATAATACATCAGTAAGATGGAACAAAAAGAATAGTGCCCAACTTAAAACATAAGCAAGCAAAGCATTTGGAAAAAATGACAGTAATTTAAAATGAATTTGGTATTAAGGTAACTAAGAAAATGAACATTGGTTAGAATGATTAGAAAGATGGAAAGAAAAGGCTAGATAACTAAAAATCATAGGTTAAAACTGAAACTGAAATTAAATTAAAAGCATAATCACTTATTTAGGACTAAAAGCATGCTGAGATGCATACTACTTCAAAAGAAAGGAGCTAACAGTAGGACACTTGATGGTACATAAGACAAGGACAGTAAAACAAAGCAGTAGCACACATATCAGATGTCATCATCACGGCAGAAGAGTTTGAGGTGGGGGGATTATTTGGATATATTACATTTACAGTCTTTACCATTATACATTGTATTGCCATAAAATTAATGAGATAATGAGTGTTTGTCAGCAAGAAGTGTACCTCATCACAGTAAGCACTTGATATAATCATGAATCCTCCGACAACTTTTGCCACACCTTGTCATACCAAACTTCAAAGTTTATTGTAAAATTTTTGTGAAATATATAATAATAAGTGTGATGCGCCTGTCTAATACTATGCTACATTCAATATAGGTATCACTACACTGAACAGTTTTACTATGCATTATCTATTTTTATTTTAAACCATAACCAAAAGGATATAAGTTCAAAATGGAACCCACTGTGTCTCCCACTACTTAGCCTCTGACACAAAACTTAGCATGCTAAACATACCTACCGTTATTTTTTTCTCTTGAAGTGATGGCACGTCATTGAAGCTCAATAAAGTCAAAGACATCAAGGCACAATTACGACCCAGATAAAAAAGATTACTACACCACAGATGGCAGACAACCTGAAAAATCAATTTTTGTTTTCTTGTATATTATTGAAAATCATTTACAAAAAGTGCCACTTGATGTTGGATGCCTTCACACGTCTCATGTACTACAGCCCCTAAATGTCGGTCAGATTGGTCCCTTAAAAAGCTACATTCTTTTATGAGTGCAGCCCTTGGATGACCAGGGAACACAGTACAGTAATGACAAAATGCAAACTTTATCTTGCTGTTGTGGATTTAATATTATTTTGAGTACACGACAGGCTATACATGGCACCCAGTATAACTTATGGAGTAAGAAACTGGGAAAATCCCGGTAAAAACACAGCCCCATGGGATGATATTGTCAACTTTCTCACATATTCACATTGGCCAAGCCCGATACTCAAACCCATACAGAGGTTAGAGGGCACTGATTGGTAATGACGAGTACTGTAGACTACTCAGCCATTCGAGGCCTCCAAAAACTTATGAAATAGCAAGTAAATCCCATGGCAGATCAACGACTTAGCACAAAATAATAGCATGCAAATCCTATGCAAATCCATGACTTTGCACAACAATATGCAAATCCTATGCAAATCCATGACTTTGCATGATATAATAGCTGCCAAATACTATGCACATTCGTTACTCTGCACAAAATAACAGCATGCAAATTCATGACTTTGCACAATATGATAGTTGCCTGTAAAATACCAAGGATTAATTCACTAATCATGCATAACACCTCATTCAAAAGTGCCCTTACAACTCACCTATTTTGAATACAGGAGACTTAAAGACTTAATAATGTTTACTTCCACAATTATTGTCAGCATTCTTTTGCTTTGTAATTTCATGCTGCTTGTTTTGTAATCTTGTCGTTTTATGTCATCTAAAATTGGAAGAATAAGCTAATAGACGAATAAAGGTATCCTTTATGTGAGAGCCATCCTAAGCCATGCAACCGTATCCAGAGGGAAGGCAATTAGCAGAAAACAACAGAGTAGAACTTTGCAAAGCATTAATCAACAACAAATGTAAAGAAAAATCATCCCCATCAACTAATGCAGTAAACCAGATGGTAAACTGGTAGCTGAAATTTGCTGATGAGTTGCTGTTGATTATTATAATGATGATGAAAACTACGATAAAGAAAATAACAACTCGGTTGATGATAAAGACCTCTGCTGCATTTATCAAAAATTTTCACTTACAGAATTTAAGAAAATGTACATACACAATAGTGTGAAATGGGCATTGTTAATGACATCACTTGAATCGTTTACAGTTTTGCTCTGCTGTGAAAATTGTACATGAACTGTGACTTTCTATGCCCTCAATGTTTTGATTCAAATCAGAGCTATTAATGCTGACAAAGGAAATAAAATCAATGAGAATTCTAATGTTGGTTAATAAACCCACGACCAGCAAGTGTTGTAGTTATTTATATTTATACAACGCTATGCTAACATATATATTATAATTTTAGTAACAGACTTTCTAATTATAATTAACATTTTATCTTGTAAACATGAATAAGTTTCTTGAAGGTTATTTTCCATTAGGTAATAGTGATTTTTAGATATGTTCATTGTGACCTGACGTAAAGTAGAGGACTATATAATCTTGTTACTGAAAAAATTGTTAATTCGTTCTTTAAGATCTAGCAGAACTAAACTCTAATATTGTTGTGACCAGAAGTTCATTTGGGCTGGAATTTACTTGTTCAAATTATTCGAGTGGTTTTTCTGGGGAAATGCAGGGTGCTCATAACAAAATATTCTTGGGATTTATTATGAATTCATACCTGGAATTATATTATTGTTATCCAACAAAAGACTGTTAGCACATCACCACAACATGGGCTACCACAGACGCGTCAGCACTTTCAGCATTGGATTTAATTTTGGTTTTCCACTAAAGTTTATTCAGAACTTTAATCATTAGAAGTTGTGTCTGTAGTTCTATGATTATTTGGGATTAAATTAGCAATATCGTAAGTTCATTTATTTAAATTTTCACTTTGTATTCTAGGGAAATCATAAATTATTTGTTGAATTTTACAATGCTTCTTGCTTCTCTCTCTTTCCTATTACTAATTTTAAGACCATATAATCATAGTTGACAGTAAAAGGGCACACGTAAGAAAAATATGAATGAAAGAATGGACACACGAATGAATGAACAATAAATGAACGTAGAAAAGTAGACAAATAAGAGAAATTGTGAAATATATGAATTTTGAAATGAATGAGGAAAAAAAAAAAAAACAATAAAGGACCATAGCATGTAATGAAACCAGGAAAGGAAATTAAAAATGCAAATTGCGACAATGAACCGAGGTTATTATTGAATGTGACTTTAATTTCATGTTTTTGTTGCGCCGAACAATAAGCAATTTTCATTTACCTCTCCCCTAACAAAATGCAATAAACGAGAACAAAATAAAAAATCCACCACAAGCACAGAAGTTGATGGCCATTGCCAAGAAAAAGTGTATCGTGCATATTTGGGAATGAGGCTTGGTGATCGAGATAAGTCATGAGCCCCCCCCCCCCAATCATTGAAGTATGCAATACTCGTTATATGGAGTGGACCTAAGAACGACGCGGATGACAGTTACTTTTTTATTGTTAACGTTTAACATTATGACACAAAAAACAGTGGTTATAACTGAATTACTTTTTTGGCGAAAAACTTTATGTGATAAGTGAAAATTGTTGCGAAAATTGAAATCAGCATGGCAAAATTGTACAAAATCACTTAATAGAAAGAAAACATCTTGTCCTCTGTTCTGAAATGCATACTTGTGTTAATCACTCACACGGAGTCTGAAGACATGCATTATTGGAATAACACACTTAACAGAGTTAATAACATCAACAAAAATACTATTTTATTCTACGTTACAAAATGAAAATTTTAAAGACACTTACAGTATTCTGAATTAAATTCCATATAAACCTAAATGTCCTATCACAAATCCAAAAGTATAAAATATTCCAAATTAATTCCAAAAGTCTTGAATGTATTGGTGTACCACAGTAATATAATCCAGAATGTCTTTAAATGAGTCCTCAATAATCTCGAAGTAGTGTATTGATCTAAGAAGTGAATGAGCACTTTGTAATATTCCACTGAATAATTTAAATAAATAATTCTTCTCAAGTTATATCTGAACACAACTAAAAGTGATTTCACAGACTTATCTTAAGATAGCAAAGATTAATTTTTTACAAAGTACTAATTTCACTTGACCTAAGACACTGTATATTTTTCTGGAATTCCCTTGCTGTGAGTTATTTCTAATGGAAAATTCCATCAGAGTGTAAACAAGTTCTCTTCCAGAACATTCTAAGTTCCTAAATAAGATTAGGCCTTGAACCCACTTTTTACAAGATCATCTTGTTTACCTCTTAGAATCGTGATAAAAAAACAGGTAGGCATTAAGTTAAAAATTAAGAACAAAATACAAATAGAATAATACAAAATGAAATATATAGTACATGCTAACAGAAAATACATGCATTGAATTATGGCTGTAATCCCCCTCAAAAATTTGATGAAAGCTTATGCCATAACTTACTCTCCCTTCCCTAATATTTTACCTAAACATAAAATGGTCTCCAAACATGTTATTAAAATTTAACAGGCCTCAGTAAACCTAGCCTCAAATTGTAATTAAATAAATAGAGTGATCATACTTAGTTTTGAAAACCCTACTCTTAATCGCTGGTAGCTTAGTGTTCAAGACACTGTTGCATGTATAGTCATAACATTTCATGCATACATTCACATTTATATCATTTTGTGTTCACACCCTAATAGGTAAATTTTGGTTTTAATAACCTACTTTTATTGTTGAATTGGCCACGCCACGGTTTATTTTATTGTTTAATTTTTGTTTTTGCTATCAAATATAAGAACGGAGGAACAGAGACAAAATCTTCAATTCAGACTGATTGCACATTTGAAGCAGTGATTCTCCTCTTTGATAATTTTATTAAGTGTACATTTTATTTATGTTAAATGTAATCTGCCTTGGTCAATGATAACAGTTGCATCTATCCGCTAAAAGTCACTTTGTTTTCTTTCATTTTATCTATTTTAAGCACTTTGCCATGCCGTTCATTGCGATGTTAGCTGAAACAGGTTGAGTGACTGGTTCCTTGTGAACTTGTGCGTATAATTAGGTATGGACAATATATATATATATATATATATATATATATATATATATATATATATATATAGAGAGAGAGAGAGAGAGAGAGAGAGAGAGAGAGAGAGATATATAAAGAACACAAATTATATGGCGAATAACAGTCCTTACAAGTGCACTGGATCCAGCAAGGGATCACGTGTGTCAGGGATTGATTAAGATAAATGCAATAAACTGACAA
>JAECUM010023690.1:0-40518 GCA_016617855.1 Megalonaias nervosa | reverse complement strand
TGGTACTGGCTTTGCAGGGAAAGATTATCATAACCACTGCCTGAGTGTGCCTGTGTTGCTGGAATATCCATTACTAGTCCTGAAGAGGCTGCCATACTATGGCAATATTGGTCCATTAGATAGTGTTTTAAAGATCTGTTCTGTCTGTGGTGATGAGTGCTCATATGATACTGGTGATGAAGGCATCAGTGTGGCTGGTGATGAGGGTACCAGTGTAGCTGGTGATGACATCAGTGTGGCTGGTGATGAGGGCATCAGTGTGGCTGGTAATGAGGGTACTTGAGTGGCTGGTGATGAGGGTACTAGTGTGGCTGGTGATGAGGGCACCAGTGTGGCTGGTGATGAGGGCATCAGTGTGGCTGGTGATGAGGGCATCAGTTGGGCTGGTGCACTGTAACTCAAGCTGGCCTAGATTGCCATTTTGCTTTTGAGTGCAAATTCTTTCTGCCATTAGGAATATAGTCAAAAGGTAAATGTTTCTGCAACAATGTTTGGAATTGCACTACTTAGTACTTTCATTTCCCCAAGTTTAGCAATGCTAGTTCAAATATATTCTCAGAACAGTGAGAGCATACACACATACATAGAATAAATTTTGCCCCATACAATTTATACAGGTAACATGATTTCTTAATCCAGCTTGAAATGCTTGCATCCCATGAATTTAATTCTGACCATTTTCTTCACACTTGTGAAAAGAGAAAGCTGAATGATGGCATACATGGGTGAAATCAGTAAAGTGCTGCTCTGAAGTTATGAATCGATAAAAATGCCAAAGAAAATACATGAAAGATGCTACGTGTAATAACAGAACAATTACATAAGAGAATTTTTGCAGCCCCTAGTGGCTGAGTGGTCTAAGGAACTTGCCTTTACAGATCACTGACATCTCACCTCTGTCTGCTTGGGTTCGAGTCTCGGGCTTGACCAAAATGGGTGTGGAAGAAAGCTTAACCAGTAGCTTCCTGTAGGGCAATGGTTCTTCCCTGGCATTTCCTGGATTCTTTCTCCACCAAATATACTGTCCACCATTTATAGCCTATCATGTGCTGAAATATGACGCTAAACCCCAAAACAACAACAACAACAACAACAACAAAATTAGCCAGAGAGAGGGCCTGATATTTACAAAGATTTCTTCTCCATCATTGCCATCCAAGGTACATGCACATGGTACAATACCAAATTTTGGGTTTAACTTATCCCTTGTAATTTCTGACATTTTCTGCTCCCCTACAGTGCAAAGAATTCCTAAATAGAATTTGCAGTAACATATAAATAAGCATCTCAGAAATAATAACAAACCAAAGAAAGGTTCACAGGTGCCTTTCAGGACACATCTCACTTGGAAGGCATCAATTCCATGATTGATTTTACTTCCAAATAAGTAGGGAATGATTTTCAATAATGTTCACAAAATTGAATACATCTGGACACAAAAAGTACAAAACATATGTATTCCTTACCCATAATCTCAGTTAAATCTAGAATCTTGCTGGGAGGGGAGAGAACTTTGGAGTTCAGTCGAGGAAGGACGTTTTCTCTCTGCATCAGCCATTCAAGGATTTGGTGTCCATCATGTAAACGACCCTGCCAGGAAAGTTGAGACTCATGACAAGTGTTGTTAAGATTAGTAAGAAAAGTCAAAGAACAAAGCATTTGATTTTCCATAAAACATGATCCTTCCTGGAAAAAAAAGCATGCATATACAAGTTTCAAACTGACAGAACTATTGATGTTCAGTGCAACCCAAGCACCTAATACATCGCATGTGATGAATGTGCCAGTAAATTGCTAAAATTTTTCCATGACGTAAATAACATAACCTGTATGCCAAAATTATCCATGAAAAAAGTAGAATATATTTCAAACCAATTAAAACTAATAGCTGCCCTGGTGAACCAATTAACAGTATTTGAATTTAAGAAGTTCTCAACAATTAACTGTTAATTAACTAATTAACTGTTTGAAACTTACTAGCATGTATGTAACTAGAATTCTCCAAATTTGCAATCATAGTAAATTTCACAATGAACTGAATCACTGATTCAATTGTGACTTCATAACAATCACTGTGAATCTGACCAACACAAAACCACTAACAAATTCTTCATTTCTGTATACAGAATTTCATTTTTATACCCCTGTCCATGGAAGCCTTAAAATTTACCACTTTATAGTGAAATCACTTAATAATAAAGTACAAGACATGGTACACCCTTATTATAACACTTTCTGTGGAAGCTGTGAATTCTACTTTATAGTGAGATCACCTTATAATGAAGTACAAGACACAGTACACCCTTATTATAGCACTGTATGCAGAAGCCTTGAAATTTACCACTTTAAAGTGTGATCACCTTAAAATGAATTACAGGAGACAGTACTCTCTTATTATAACAGTCTGTGGAAGCCCTGAAATCTACCACTTCATAATAAGATCACTTTATAATGAAGTACAAGACATAGTATTCTCACATTATAACATTGCTGAAGCCAATGAGTATCCAGTCTTTTAGCGAGACTGCCTTAAAAGAACTACATGATACCAATAATTTCCTACCACATGATAAAACTTGCAATAAAATGATATTTTAATTTTTTTATTGGAGTTACCTGATACACTGCCTGCTGAATTTCAGGTGTTGCACCAAGCATTTCTGAGACAACTCCTTCTTCAAAGTTGTCCTGGTTGAGATGTTTCTTCTTCATTGGTACTCCATTCATTAGGACTTGGGGAAAATCGCTCAGCCCTGACTGCTTCACAAAGTCTGCACTGCTCTGTAATATGAAAACATTATGTATAGCTACTACAGACTGTATTTCTTACATGATAAACCCAGGAGGCAATCCAGGCAAAGTTTTGAAAATAGGGAGTTGCCTTTCATCAGATAAAGCATGATATCATTACAATGTTGGTAAAATTTTCTAAAAGTCTGGAAGGAACATATCTTGGAGAATGAGACCACTGTATGATTACCGTAGATTTCTTATTGGATCCCATGTAATGACAGTGGAGTACCCTGTTGTTCTGCTGTGTTTTGTGAATATTTGCACTGAAAATATAAACAGTAACATAATTCTCTTTTCCAATCAAAGTAAAATAATATCATAAGAAAAAAAAAAGGAATTTGCATCCTGTTGGATTTGAACTCAGCTCATCCTCAAATGGAAAGCAGCCATAATTGCCACTCAGCTACATGAGCATTGAAGAATAACTTAAACATTCATGCTCACAATGTCATCATCAGTGTCTATTGATGGGCTGTGAGAAAATGTATTTTCTTTACTCCAGTGAACTATCAAATTTATTTCCCTCAAGAAATCCAGTAATTCATGGCCTAGCATAAAATAAATTGAGGATATCTGATTGAATCAAGTGAATAATGGATATATTTCATGGAGTGGGTGAAAATACTTCAGTTTTTCAACTACTCCATGAAATATATCCATCATGAACCCAAAACAAGCACATTTTCCTTTTTATTATATGTTCAAGTGTACTTGCTAGCAATATGTATAGAAGACTGAAGTAGCTGATTTCTATGGCATCCTGCATGATAATCTCAGCTGTTTACCATTTTATGTTCTGTTCCGTTTTTGTTCATTCATACAGAACAACAGTAACATATTTCCTACTTCAAAGCAAAAATGCACATAAACAACTGAATGGGAAAAAAATAATGTGGAATCTGAACTGGGTACCCCTACATGACAGCTGGCCATCCTTACCAGCAGACCAAGCAAGCAAAAAAGTATCAGGTCAAATTTCTTGACAATACTGTTATTGATGTATATACTGAGTGCAGTGAAAAAATATTTTTCTTAATTCACTCCAGCTAATTATCACTTATATTTCTATTGGAAAAGTCACTAAGTTACAGGCAATATAAAATATATACCTGTATTTGAAGGATTTTACTTTATTTACCATGACCTTTTTATTCTATATATCTTTTCTCAAGAATATTTACATCTTTACTTTTTTATCTTTTAAGATAATGCACCTGCATGTATTTACTTTTATCATTACAGTTTATCTTCCTAAAGATTTTAGCAATATAACTAACTTTCATCACCTTTAACTTTTCACTAAATAACCAGGATTGTGTTAATGTGCTGTTAAGCCCTGGATATACTTGTGTTAGATTATAAGAAATGTGTTAATCCCAGTTTCCATGAAGTGATTAAGATAGCAGCACTCCATCCGGATAAGACACCAGTCCATCAACGGTCAACCTCTCTATGGATGCCAGTAACCTTGTACTTGCACAGCTGGAATGACTGGATCAACTGAGGTGAGTGTCATGCTCACGGCCACAGGAACAATGGCTAGGGTGAGAGAAAATCCATAACCATCTGGCCCCAAGATCACAAACAATACTTACACTCAGATTCAGAATTAACTCAAAATTGTAATGGTTGATTGGCTAACATCAAGTAACTGACCAATCAGATCAACCTCAGTGCATACCATTAAGCAATGCTGCCACTTAGTCTAATAAAAACACCATATATACTTGCTGATAAGACAGATCCAGTTGCAAACTCCATAGATCCAGATCTGCCATCATATAATGCACCAGCAGAACAGGGTCTATGCAATTTGTTAGCATTAATCAGTAGAACAAACAACCAGAGCTGCTGAGGGCTGTTCCATTAAAACATACCTGGGACCCAGGGAAGGCACTTTCAATGTGGGGTACTTACCAACAGATGCAATTTTAGAATTTTCTTATCATTTAATCTGAAATATCTGAAATCAAGGTATCCTGGCATATATTTTTAAAAAACTGCCTTCCCTGGGTACCATGTATGTTTAAATGGAACAGTCCTGATGTGTTATATGATAGCAGATAATGGTCATTGTTGTTTGCAGCTGGATCAGACTTATATATGAGTTCACATGGTAAACCTAATTGGATTTTACTATGTGATTTAAATTTGTGTCTATCTGAAACTGTTCCAAGAACCTCCTCTTTTAAGGGACCATCTCTCATAAGACAACATAAAATTTGATTTTATATTTGTTACTATTAATTTTCAAAATAAACAGGACCACTTGTCTTCAATTACCACTTTTTGAGGTTCCCATGAGGTGGTCTTGTTAGTCCAATTACACTGTATCCTAATAATAGAATTTACATTGCAATTACACTGTATCCTAATAACAGAATTTACATTGCAATTGCATTCATTAGTTTCACTGCAGAAGAGATGGATTACATCAAACAATGTCAAATACTTCCAACTAATATGCTCCACCATAAATGAGATTAAAATGGTAGTTTTGAAGTGCTTAATGTTATGAACATTTCCATACAGTTATTTTTTTGTACGAGACTTCCTGCAACATTTCACTTCAAAATCATTTCAAGATATGACAAATTATTTAAAATTATTTCTAGCAAAAATAGATTGTTCTGATTATCACTTTGCTCTTCAGTGAAATTCAACACTGAAATGCCATGATTTAGAAAACATTAAACTAGTGTGGAGGAAACACAATAAAAAATGTTCAGCATATATACAGAAAAAAATTTCAGCACACAATTAGAATTGGAAGAGTACGACAAATGGCACACGATACTCTGCCAACATTAGGTTGGTTGTTTTCATGTATTTTCTGCTGTAAACTTTGAACATACATTTACAGGCATGGTTCCAACTTTATTTCATGGACAAAATGCAAGGAGAAAATCTGTTTTAGTAACACCAGCACTGAACTTTAGGCTACCAAGTCCCAAATCAATAGGGCAAAAGGATTATCATATATTTATCAAACTTGACTGAAATTGGTTCAAGAAAATAAAACTTCTGGTCCTGAATAAAAGGCAAAGACTGAATTTATCTTTAGTAAGTGACCCTGACCTTGAATGTACACATCATCAAATCGATTAGACTCCTACTTGGGCAGAAAGGAATACATGAACAAAGTTTCATACAAATGCGCCATGTAGAGCTTACGTTACCGTCTGAAAATTAAATGCAACAGTCAAATCTAGTTTTGGTGACTGCAACTCTGACATCAAATCTACTCCTCACAAAATCAAAAGATTTATTTCACAGTCAAAGAGAATCAAATATACTATCTTATATTTAAATTTAATATCTAACACTTAATGTATCATCTTCACATCTTCAAGCGTAATGTACAAGAAAATTCTTTGTTTGGCAACAGTGACCTTGACCTTGGAATTACTGATCCTCAAATCATTAGGCTTCTGCCATGATCTAAGAAAACAAACATACTAAATTCTTTGAATTCCTGTTTCCATAATTTAGTTTATAACCCAGAAATGAAATGCATATGGAAAATCTTTTTTAACAACAGTGACCTTGACCATGAAACTGTTGATCCTCAGATCACTGGTTTCTTTCAGGATCTAAAGAAAACAAATGTACTACACTTGTCGAATTTCTGTTTCTATGATTTATGTTATAACCCAGAAATTAAATACAATACTTCCTTGGGCTAAGCAGTCATGTATCAAACTGTTTTGAAATCTATCTAGAAGAAAACTTAATTAACTGAAAACAAAAACAAATTCCACCCACCTGTTTAATCAATTGGATGGATGACAGTAAAATATAATTCCCCTCAATTTTCACAGTTTTGTTTCAATATCTAACTGTAATTTGAGGAAGAATACTGAATATGGCAATTCTACAGAACAAAAATTATAATTCTAACATTTAGAAAATTAAGGAATGCCATTTTTCTGCATTTAAACAGAATCTGAGAAAGATTACTGAAAATAAACCAATTTTCAGCCAAAATTTATCTACAAAGATATACAGCACACATTTTTTTTTCCACTCAGCAATCACTTACCCTCTTGATAAAATCATATTCTGTTCCCTTTCCAAACACCTTGTCTACATCTTCATCTGGGTGTTGTGACAGGAACTCCGCAATGACATTTTGTGCAGTGATTTCATCAGACTTCACCTTGTCATACACCTGTATGAGTAGAAAGCCTCGGTAAGCTCTGACATTGTAGTCTGTCAATTGTTAACTAAGGAAATAATTTATTACTAAGCTTGAATGTTTACTAATTATTATAGAAGTTCTTCAAGCTACAATTAAACATCAAATAATGTAAACACACCATCTATCCTTCTAAGAATAAAGAATACCAATCAAGCAGTTCAAGAAATATAAGTACATTTAGAAACTTAAACCAAATCCTTACTGCAATTTTTCTATAACTGTGACATTGACAAAGGGCACAGGCATGTCAAAGAATGAATGGGCTTAGCTTCATTATGGCCCATCCCAAGTAAAAACAAAAACAATCTAGGGGTTTAAGAAATGCATGTGCAAGCAACCAAAAAAAAATTATAGCAAAGCCTTAACACAAATATTCTATGCCTGAGATCTTGATCTCAAGGTTAAAGGGGCAAGTGAACATGCCACAGAATGGATCATTATAATGATTTGCCCCAAGTGTGAACAAAATCCATGATTGGATTTATGAAATATATGCCAATAAACAAACTTGAACAGAAATTTGACAAAATCATTACAAACTCTTTATGTCAATGCTGATACCAGAAAATTGATGACAACATCTCAACTTGCCACTAAAGTGGACTCGAAAAAACCCCATGTACTTTAATACCTAAATTACATTACTCACATCTGTTATGAATGAGAGTCCCTTGGCAGGTGAGTTCTCCTGACGGATGTAATCAAAGGCATTTGTCAGGGCAACACCAGCATCATCCTTTCCTGTAACATTTGGATCAGAGTTAACTACAAAGACAAAACCAATCCGAACAGGGACATTGTGCACATAAAATGCCTCAGCCATCTTCAGAAGCTCTCGGCTATCCTTGTTAATTGGGTCCACAATAAATACCTGGAAAATGAAAGTGGAAAAATTACTTCACCTACTCTTGGCTGATACTTTACTATAAGTACATAGTAAGTACCAAGAAAATGAAAGAGAGTAACTTCCTTTGTGCACTGTGCATGTATTTTTGTCCCATATGTACATGTATGTATACATAATAAATATCAAGCATTCTTCATTTAAGATACAGGTTACTTTCCTTTGCTTTTGTATGCAAAAAGTTTGGAACAGAGACAATATTAAATTAACAACATCAAGTTCAGTACAAAAGAATTATTACCATAAACTTTTAATTTTTCCAGTACATTTTGCCTTCAATCTACTATCATATCTCTGAAACTCAAAGGAAGGCAACAATGTATTTTGGTACAATGAAGTGTAATTCTTTCAAAATACATGAAAGAACATTTGAATTCAGTTAATTTTGTGTCCTCCACCTAGCATGGTATGGTCATCATCCCTTAATCTAAAAAAAAAATCCATATAATTATACAGTGGAAGGGAAAGAAAGATGGGGACACTCAAAATACTGAACTATGACCTTGACCTTGAGGATGCCCAAAGTGGTACTGAATGAACCTTGTACTGATAATGTACAAGCATACCAAGTTTCATCACTTAATATGAAACAGTTTTAAAGTTAAGGAGAAGAATTAAAAGTTTTATGAAAATGTAAAATATTCAGTCAAAAGCCAGACTCAAAGATAACAGCCCTTAATGTGGTATGCAATAAACTTTCTAGTGATGTCATCAAGTATACAAAGTTTCATCCCTTAATTTCAAACAGGTTTAAAGTGCAGAAAAGAAAATGTAACAGAAAACTGCAAATACTGAGCCATGACCTTGAAGACATGACCTCCAATGTGGTAAGTGGCATATGTTCCACTGATGACAAACATGTACATTTCATACCTTAATCTCTAACAGGTTTAATGTTAAAGAGGGAGGGAAAGGTTATGACAACATAAAATATTAAACTGAGATCATGACTTTGATGATAGGACATCCAAAACAGTATGTGGCACACCTTCTAGAGATGATGCACAGGCATAAAAAGTTGTATCTCTCAATCTCACATGGGTTTAAAGCTACTGAACAGATGAGAAACGTGATGTGAAACTGAAAATAAATCAGCCATGCCTTAGAACTTGGAGATAGTATCCCCAATGTAGTTCATGACAGAGTGTTTAGTAATAATGTATATGTATCTCAAGAATCATCCCTTCATCACAAATGGCTTTAACGTTATGAAGTGCAAAGGAAAAGGTTATGGAAAACTGAATATATTCAAACATAACTTCACCATGAAGACAGGACCCTTTATGTGGTACACAACACATGGTCTAATGATAATCTGTAAGAAGACTGGCTTTTCTTCAACAACAAAATAAGGCTTGGGAAAACAAATCAAACCATGAAACTTTTTCATTTAATTTTTAATTCTTTCCAGGTCTCTTAATAAACATTAAGTAATGAAGATGTGTGTGTGTGTGTGTGTCTATATATATATATATATATATATATATATATATATATATATGGAGAAAAAACAACATACAATACATAATAAATATACATAACAATTAGTGCAACATTTTTCAACCCAGAAGTTCACTTTCAAACATTCAATTGGTTTACAAGAGAACATTCATATCATACTTATCTTTTGAAGCAATGCCAAAAATACAAAGTGCATTGAAAATGTTAAATGTTTAAGGAATTCAGGGCAACAAAGCCAATTTACTTACCAGATGAAAAAAGTTTTTGGCCACATGGCGCAGCATGCCAGGGAATGTGGGTTGGAGGATGTCTTGAACCATATTGGGCCAACCTTTGTACTTCTCGTCTTTCTCCAAATCATTGATAAACTGCATAGGGAAGAAAAGCAAAAATATAATAACAAAAATGGTGATGTGTTCATGCTAAAAAATCTCACTTCAAATTTCATAATTATATCTCAAGAGCTCGTATTACTATAATGTTGTAAATATTTCATTTTTGACAAAAATCTAAAATTCATACAGCAATTTAGGATAAGTGGAAAAAGTCTCAAATTTGTCTTTACTACTCTCTAAACTTAGTTGACATGTTGTAACTGGTGCTACGATGACCTTTATTTTATACCAGTTCCTAAAGCCAATTAGTGTATTGTATAATTGTACATGATCCTATGCAATAAATAACAACATCTGGATCATCACCTGTACTGCCGTATGTCTAATATCAATGGCAAAGTTTTCATTGCCACCACTAAGGTCCACCTTCAGTAGCTGATTCATCTTAGATCCCTACAATGAAGTGTAGACAATAAATTATATATGATGAACGTTTCTTAAGTAGCAGCAAATGAGGTTAATAACAATCAGCTAAAAATCTTCAAGATTAAATTTAAAATAGATGTATATATAAAGGTAGTGTAAACTAGAATATGATTTTAAAATGATGCAAACTAGAAATGTGTTCAGATAACATGGATACCTATGCAAATATGATGTAACTGAACAAATCTTGGTTCAATATGCGAGGGAAAAATTCGGAGGGCAATAAATCAGCCAAAGCTGGATGGCAAAAGATGAAAATAAAACTTTACCAAAGTTGTTCTGATGTTATGTTTCAAACGATTTCAATCCATTCATAAAAATTATTGTGCATATACATTTGTGATATACAGGAAGAACGTTCATGTAGACAGGTGGATGAATGGATTGACATGAGTAATAATTAATTTTATATGCTTTCTCTACAGAAAATGACATGAACATCAAAATCATTTTCCATTAGAATGACATCTGGGAGTTTAATAACATCACTAGCCAGATGAAATCAGTGTTGAGAAATGCAACAATTAGAAAAAGAACAATTTTTCAATAAAGAGGAAGATTTTAAGTAAATTAAGTTTCTCTGAAAATACTCAATCATACTAACATTAGGAATAACCCTCGGCTAACTCCAGATCTTGCCCTCTATGAAAGATATTTTTAAAAAAAATCTCTCTATCCATATACACTTTATAGATCAAGGGAAGTATCTCTAACATTAATTCCCCTTGTTCCCAATAGTTCCCTACCCATATCCTGTATTTTTAACAGTTTAATCTTGAGTGAAACCCATAACAGGATGCCCACTTTTTTGGGGAAGAGTGGGAGGGACGTATAGTATTGTGACTGAGTAAGTATTTTCAGAGAAACAGATTTTACTAATAATATCAATTCTCTTTACATTACCCTATCAAACTAACATTGAGAGAATAACAGGAAGAAATACTTATCATCCAACTGCTACCACATCAGTGTAGGAGCATGATGATGGCTCTACTTAAAAGATGGAACTTCTATTACAGCCAAGAGAACACAACTGAAGATTATGCATTGATACTCATGAGAGTTTAATCTCTGTAGCATCCGTACAAAGGCAATTACCCTATATGCAAAAGCTTCCAGGTGTATCCTGTAAAAGTTGCAAGGTTATGCTCGGGGCTGAGGTTGTTCTGTCATGAATGGTTAACTCTGGGCAGCTGCCAGTGGCCTGACAAGATTCGGCTCTTTCCTTTGCAGAGCCATGTCACATAAATAGCAGCTGGAGTCACAAGACTGAGACCGCTCCAGTGGCCAAGTGGTTAGAGCATCTGCCTCAGATGCAGGAGGTCGCAGGTTCAAACCCCAGCCGAATCATACCAAAGATGTATAAAAATGGTACTAACAGCTGCCTCATTAGGTGCTCAGCATTAAGAGTTTAGTGTTAGGACTGGTTGGCCTGGTGTCAGGATAATGTGACTGGGTGGGACATGATGCTACAAGTCTGCAGCATGACGCCCCAGTGTGCTAGATATCACTATAAACTGTCACACTGTAGACATTGTAGCGATATGACTGAAAATTTTTAAAGCTACATTAAAAATCCAAATCACATACACACAAGGCTGAGTGTACAAGCCAAACAATTCCACTATATATCAAACTGAGAAATTTCATTTGAAGGCCATGCAAAAGATCAATGGAAAATAGACAAATGGAGACACTACTCTGTATGAAACAGTTGGACTCTATCTGATAACAAATCGGCCAGAACACTCAGGATTTGTAAGAATGCTTATTATGGTATTGCACACACAAAAAAAGTATTCCAACACCATTATGAAGTGGTCCAGTAATTTCATCCATTGATTATGTAGTTTACAACAACCAACTGTCTGACAATATAACATAAATATTCCTTTGTATATGCTCCACACAAGCATAGCAGGCATGGAGAATGGCCATTATATCCAGGATATTATTGTGAAGAGCCTTCTGTTACACTGTCCATTGGCCACTGACTGTAACAAAGTGCAGAAGCAAGTGTGCCCCAATCCAAATGAGACAAACTGGCATCTGTACATACTGTGGCTTCCAGTTTTAGGGTTTCACATCTTTATCCACTCCATGTCTTGCTTATAAGACAATTAATGTTTGATTCCAGTTGAAATTGTAATCTGGTGATCTAAACAACCCAAGACGGGGAACAAATGTACCATAAGAGCCACTGTAAGGCAACTGGGGTATAGCACATCTGCTGCCATATGTTAAATGGTCCAAAATAATGATACACTGCAATGGATTCTTGGAGACATGGATGAAACTCAAACTGGTAAAGAGTTACTTCCCTTCATCTATATCGGTCATTATCCACATGGACATGAGGATATTTGATCATCTTTCAGGGAGAAGGTTATTCCTGATTGTAATGTGACCAGGCAATGTATTTGACAGAGAAAACGAAATTATTGCTCTCAAAAAGAAATTAAGCTTTCATACCCACTCTCTTGTTTCCTTCTAAAATTCCAAAACAAGAGTATGACCAACATGCAAAAGAATTAATAAAATGCCATGCCAAAAAGATAAAGTGTATCTTATGTGGGTTTTTAAATCTATAATTGTCAAGAAAACACTGTCAAGCAAAGTATTAAGTACATTCAATATATACATAGTCTAAACACCATCTGCTCTAAACAAAGCAAAACTAACCTCATTCTGAAAGAGAAAAGCCATGAATGATGACAAAATAAAATTAAAATTTTCTTTTACAAAGTGGTACATACAAAAGGTTTATAACTAATAGAAAAACAGTGAATATAGTATTTTTTTTAAACAAGCTATTCAATAATTCATTCATTTATTTTTGTAAGTTTCTATGTTGTAGGCATAAAACCAATAAAACTGCCAGCCAACTTCTCAGCAAGGGAGAAAACTCATATTACATGACTCTCGCACATTTGAAGCTCTTACCTTGAAGCCCAGAGAAAAGAGTCCCTCCATCAATTTCGCCTCATCTCTCATTTTATCCAGCATAGTGAATATATCATACACTTCCATATCCATGGAAATTCCATTTAGGAAGAGTGCTGAATCTCCAGGCTCCATTGAGTGGTAGTTCTCAAAATACTGAAAATGCCATGACCGCATAACAAAAATGCAACATCCCTAAAATCCATGTAACATCTTAAAATGAAAGTATCAAGCTTTTCTTCAATCATTATATTCCGATGACATTACTGTTAAAATATGATGCATCTTCTCCTCAAAATTGTTGAATTTGACCTAGTTCTCAAAATTGTCAAATTTGACCTAGTTCTCAAAATTGTCCAATTTGACCTAGTTCTCAAAACTGTCAAATTTGACCTAGTTCTTAAAACTGTTGAATCTGACCTAGTTCTCAAAATTGGTAAATTTGACCTAGTTCTCAAAACTGTCAAATTTGACCTAGTTCTTAAAACTGTTGAATCTGACCTAGTTCTCAAAACTGGTAAATTTGACCTAGTTCTCAAAACTGGTAAATTTGACCTAGTTCTCAAAATTGGTAAATTTGACCTAGTCCTCAAGATGAATAACAGTCCTAATATTTTCAACCTTATATACATGTGCTATCAATGTTAACATGTTTAATAAATTCTGTATAATACTCTGCAACTCATATTGCTGGGTTGATTTTTAAGATAAAAGAAACTGAACAGTGTTGTCGATTTAGTAACAATCTAATTTAGATGAAGTTTTTACAGCTCTCCTAAGCATAATGTATTTTCTTAAAGTATAATCATATAAATTTTATAACTTATGGATGCCTGTCATTCACCTGTTGATTCTTCTCAATTTCTTTTCTCATTTCATCATCAATATGGGTTTTCACCAGTGACCTGAAAGGAAATAAAATAAATTTAAAGACCATGATGGTTGCTTTTTCATAAAATTACTGGCATTGTAAACAAACATAAAAACCAAGGGCTTACAGTCCAAAAGTGAAAAAAACTTTTAAAAGACCATATAATGCAGAAAGAATTGATTTTGGAAGAAGAAAACTCCAATTTTCTCGACCCAATGGTTCCTGTTAGAAATTCAAAGATTATAAATCACATATTTGTTGATCATCAAGAACTAATCACCAGAAAGAACACTAGAATACAGAGTCAGGTCTTTTTAGTAAAACCTCCATTTGCTGAAATAACATGTACAGGATCACCCCAACATGTAGGATCAAAAAGCAGTATTCTTTCACTTTAATTCTGACCCAGGATAATGAACTACATAAAGGTGGGTCAGTAAGAAAATCTCCTGGGAAGGTAGCAGTGGCTAAACTGGTAAAGTGGAGTATCACTGTTCTTAGTCCCCAGTGGTAGATGGCATGTGTCAAGGTTGTACCAGAGTTGAAGTAGTGGTCCTGGACAGGCTGATTTCTGGAGCCCCAAGTCCAGTATGGAATGATCAAAATAGCCAGGTTACCTGGAGACAGAATGTTCAAGTATGGCTTAGGTGAGTCATCGCAACATCTTGCATTGGCACAGTAGTCTCTGCCATGATCGACTGGATATACCTGGAAAACTGACACCATACCCAGACCCAGTGGTAGGTGGCATCCAGAGTCAGCTGACAATGGATGGAATGATCACCACTGGTTTGTTGTAGGTTCTACATGACATGACAAAATATGCGGAATAATTGAGGTGCACTGCTTACACTTACATGCTATTACTGACCATGTGTGTGGTAATACTTTTTTCTTGAAGCTTGATCTGAGTACACCAGGAAATTAGATCACCATACCCGGTCCAAGAAGCGGAAGGCATAGATCAAGGCTGTGTCAGACCTGATGTGGTCTATAACAGTTTAGTGTCAAGTGCTGAAGTCCTGTGCCGATTAATCTCAGTACTATGACTATAGCCAGCGAGTCCCAAAATTTGTCTGTGCTGATAGCACATCAACTACTGATCCACACAATACAAAATTCAGGCTAATTTCTCAAAAATCACTGAAAAATCAACTGAATCATGTAACATATTCTGAAACACTACCATTATTCATCATTAAACTCATCTTATTTTTATAAACTGCCTCCGCTCTTATTTAAAATGAAGTGGGGTTTCCTCCCTAAATTTTCAGCTCTAGAATATACACTGAGATGGGCCACTGTATCATGACAGTACTAGTCATGTAGGTAGTGTACCATATATACTCACTTATAAGTTGAATCCAACTGCAAACGGCACAGACCCAGATCTGCCCTCACATACAGTGCCAACAGATCTGGGTCTCTGTAGTTTGTTAGGAGTAATCAACACAAAAAACAACATATACCCTTGTCTGCTGGCGTATAATGCTATGGCAGATCTGGATCTATGGTGTTTTCAGTTGGATTTGACCTATAAGTGAGTATATATGGTAAATGATTTACTATAAGTGAGTACATTTGCTATGTTTTGACTGTGATGAAGAGTGATGGCAGCGTGTGAAGCTCGTGATGGTGAGGACAAGATTAATGGTGTCCATATTTCTGGTTGTATGCTTCATAGTTGTCAAATCATCCTAGTTATGTGACAGTTTGCCAGTTTAAACATGTAGTGCATGTATGGACTGAACCACATCCCATATAATTTATACAGGTTTAGTGATTGTCTTCTGTCAGAGTGATCCGCTTGCATCTCAGGCACTTAACCATATCAATTGTGTTAACACCTGTAAAAAGGGAGAGAAAGGCAATGGCATATGTAGGTAAAATCAGCCACCTGTAAAAAGGGAGAGAAAGGCAATGGCATATGTAGGTAAAATCAGCCAAACATTGTAACAACCTGCTGTTAATAGGAATTTAAAAAAGGATATTACAGGCATGATCTTAAATTGCACCAGAATAGTTCAAATTACTTGAAAGAATTCATAAACAAAGTCAAGAACTGAGGTGAATTTATTACAACTACTCAAGACCACAGAACAGATAATTAAGAGGGTATTGATCTGATTAAATTATGAAGAAATTTTAGACCACAGAAGTGTGAAATATTCCTATACAATGCGAGAAAAAGACAAAAGATGAGCTGGAGAAAACTCACAAAAGTCATTGAAATGATGAAAAGGCACAACTGAATTCAGTAATTTTGGAAGCCATGAGAAAAATATTCTTCCAAACATGAGCAGAAGTAGTAACTGAGAAATGACAGGATTTGGTTTCATGCCCTCTATCCAAGGGGAAACCACTCTAGTGACATTCACCTTGCTAATCAGATGACCTTTTCAGCATGTCTTTTCCTAAAACAAGCCAAAAGACTTTGTGAAAGTCTTTTTTTTTTAGTTTGGTAGGGCTTGAGATGTGAGGTAGTGAATGTAATCCTAAAGATTTACAATCAGGTAAAATATCTGAAGAAATATAATAATATCTGACCCAGTACTACTAAACTTTCCAAGCCAGAAACTCAAACTCAAACTTAAAACCCCATATTTGGATGTATTATTTACAAAGCTTAACACTACATATTTCAATACAATAATGGGATATTTGCAAGCTGATACAGGTAAAAATTTAAAAATCTTGAAAATTGTGTAACTCTAACCTTATTCTAATCTATGATACAGAAGGTCAAAATTTTTTTAAATGGAGCTTCAGTCCAAGTTTCATACTCAAAAAGTATTGAGAATATGGGGTCAGGTTAGTTCAGGTCTGGTCTCACCTTGTTTGTGTGGGGAAGTTCTGGCTGATGTCTCGGAGAAGTCTCATAGCATCCTCTTGTGATGCTGATATAACTCTCTGAGCTGCTTGCAGACTCAGATCTGGAAATATACACCACGAATAAGTCCATGATTTAAAAAGAAACAAAACAACAGGTTGTTATCTGTGCATTTTTGACAATCATAATCTTCCAAGATTGTGTTATGGTAGGTTTACCTCAATTATGTTACATGTACAAGTAGTAAAATAAAAGACCCAAATTCATTTCTGTAATATAAAGATGGGTTTATTATAACATGAAGATTCAAATGTCAATCACATTTCTGTTAAATGCAACCTGTTGTGTTATTTAAATTTACTACCACTTAGTGTGATCCTTGACTATACTTGCCTTATAACAGGAAGAACCTTACAGTAATGGAGTGCTGTGTTTAACTTCCAAACAGGAACACCATGATGATTTACATGACTGCAATGGGGTTTGTTTACCGGATAAAAAGGACAACATTAAACTGGATACGTAGAATATAGAGGCTATGTGCATGTAACAAGTGAATAACAAACGTATATGATTAAGCAGGTGAAAAACACAATATTTCTACAAGTGGCAAGGCCACAAGTAAAAATACAGTGTGACCCCGCTATAACACGGTAGTTGGGAGCCATAGCACCCGACCATGTTATAGACTGAACCGTGTTATACGCATATAAAGCAACCAGGTCAGTTAGCAGAAGAAAATGATGCATGTACCCGAAAAAATGTGCCCGAGGGGGGGGGGAGGGGGTAGGTAAGAAATGCGGGCGCAAAAATACGTGCTTCATTGGCACAGTTTTCATCTTAAATCGATGCATATTAAATGAGAAATACACCTGTAATGAAAACAGAGAAGGCATATATAATATTTTACTTTATTCAGAGAACCACGCATTGGTACATATACGTGCATACTGTTTATATATACATGTCTAATGCATAGCAATGAATAAAGTATCAACACCGTGTACTCACCCGTGAATCACGTCACATACATTGAATCCACAATACAATTCCATTCAAAATATGCACACACACAGATTTAAAATATTCAATAATTTTGTTACAGGTCATATAGGTCTGAATTCAGCAGAAAAAATAGCGCAATCACGTAACGAATGATGAAGCACATTTACTTTTAAGTACGTCCGAAGTCGGTAAAAGTTTACGTTTTAAGCGCCGTCGGTAGAGTTCGCAAGCATAAACTTTTTTCCTGTAAAAAGGAAACTCTCATGGCACAGTAAAAATGTTCCAGTCACATTGGAAAATGAAACAATCCATCAGATTCCATTGCTTTTATTTAAGTTTGGTAATGGCTTCCTTTGAAGAAAGGTTCTCTGTTTTTATTGAAGATTGAAGTCGGCTTTCTTTGATGAAAGGTGCATGCATTATTGAAGTCACTGCTAAAGGACAGCTTTGGAGAACCAAAGAAATGCCCGTTTCTTATTGTGGCGGCAACATCAAAAAATTGTATTGCATGATTGAGACTGATTTTTTTCCCATTTGCTTAGTACGTTTTCATAACAATTGGTGCTTCAAAGGAAATGTTTTCTTTGAAATTTCAGCTACTATTTTATTTTAAAAAATGAATTGGCCATCGTATGGTCAATTGTAGTTACTGTTCCTTCCTGCCTATTGAATAGACAAGAGCTTTTTTTTTTTTTTATATTTATGGTAGTGGAGTGATGTTGCCTTCCACGCATGCATCAGAAATTTAAAGAAAGGGTCAATTGATGATAGAGATGCAGGTGTTCTGGTCTGATGAGGAATTTTACTTACCATCCACATACAAATGTCAGTCTATGTAAATATATTAATTACTAGCGAGCGGCCGAAAATCCGACAAAGATAGATTATGAGATAATGCCTCGTCCGGTTGATCTCTGCTGCCAGAAATGTAAATTTGAAAAAAGCGGATATCTCAAAACATACAGTACTCATGCTAGATGTCAACATAAGCGGATTATGATATAACAATGCACTGTTAAGATGGTTTGTCAATATGGACAAAGAATTTGTTTATGTAACAATAGATAAATTTCAGTGCATTTTATATCAACTTTGCAGCTTCCTTTCATGGGCCTGTATATACAAGTTTAAGCAGCCAACAATGTCGCCAATAAATAGAAATCGCCAGATAGTATATTTTGCCGCCAGTAAGGGAAAAAAAATCGCAATTTGCGACATTAGCGAAGCCCAGCATGATTCCTGGATAAACTTTTTACATGTTATTTTTCGTACTTTTAAGAAGAAAACAATGTTTTTTTCATGTATGAGAAAAATGCATATAAAATTTCAGGAGCCACACCACGATCGTCTTCCTTCATGAAGCCTCTGAATTTCTCCACTCCAATCCAATGGTTGTATATACAAGTTTAAACAGCCAACAATGTCGCCAATAAAAAAAAAAATCGGCAGATGGTCCATGTTCCCTCTAAGGTGTGCGGCTGCGCAGCCGATTAGAAAATGCTGTGCAGCAGTTTCAAAATTCCGGGCACAAGTTTTGGTAGCAAATACATATGCCACGCAGCAGTTTCAAAATTCCGTGCACACAGGAAAAATATCAGAGGGAACGTTGCAGATGGTATATTTTGCTGCCAATAAGGAAAAAAAAATTCGCAATTTGCGACATTGGCGAAGCCCTGCGCAATTCCTGAAAAATTTTTTACACATTATTTTTCATACTTTTAAGAAGAAAACACTTTTTTTTCGTGTATGAGAAAAATGCATATAAAATTTCAGTAGCCACGCCACGATCGTCTTGTATTATTCATACGCGATCTCTTCCCTAAAATGATGCACAAACTTCGGTTTTTGTACTTTTAAGAAATAATTTTTTTTTTTCATGTACGAGAAAAATACATGTATATGAAATTTCGGGAGCCACACCACAACCGTGTTATATCCGAATTCATGTTATAACGGAGCATGCTATAGCGGGGTCACACTGTACTCATGTCATCTGTGTACTGTCGATGTTCTGCTGTGTTTTGTGTATATTCACACACAAAATATCAGTAGTAGCACAATTCTCCTTCCTAATTAAATGTAAAAATAAAACATTAAAAAAAATTGAAGAAAAAATGCAAACATGTTGCTTGTTCAATACTCTTGCATAATAAGTGTCCATAACTAGGCCAAAAAAGCATAAAATGACAGGTCAAAATTTCTTGATCATTATCAAAATGTATACTGAGTGAAGTGAAAATATTTGTTGTATTTCAGTCATGTAAATTACCAAAATTATTTTTAATCCACTAATCCACATAAATAAAAACAAATATCAGTTTGTTTTATCAATGTGATAAAAACTGAAATTTCTGGCACACTTGTGTTTGGGTAAGTATTTTGGGAGCAACATAACTTACTATCAAATTTGCTTTCTCTTCTGAATACAGTCTGTCATCCCATTAACATTAAGATCTCTGTCATATCTGAATGTGTCTAACATCATGGAGCAGTGGTCTCTGATCAAGAAGCCAGAGCAAAAACTTAGCTACCTGTGGCACTCACTGGGATGATGTTACTGATTTTATAAAATCCCTGAAAACCTGCCACTTCCCCTTGTACACGTTCAAAGTGGAGGGCCACTAAGCTTGTTAGATTCTCTCCATGACAGATGATTTAAATTCCTTTCTTTGCATGGTTCTCCAGACAATAGCAGGCACAAGGAATAGCCTCTCCAGGCAGGATAAAACACCTGCAGCCATGGCTGAGCAGGTTGGGTCAAGGGGGAATCTTCTTGGGAATGTCCATCACCACGACTTGTCCTACTTGACAATGGCTATCAGAATCATTCACCCAGGACTTGTCCCACTTGAGTAGGGCCATCAGAATCACTTAACATTTGTGACCTGTCAACTGTTTTATTTATTTTTGGTACATAGTCCCAAAACTCCTCCTAGATGACAAAGAATGCATACATGGCCAATGCGTCTGAGTCCAGGACTGGTGAGATGAAGGTGTACAGTTTGTGATTCCACCTTACTGTGAATAAATCTAGCATCAAGCAGTCCCAGTGTGTACATCTCTATGACTCATGAGATGGTTCACTCTGCATGATGGATCAAGCTCTTTCTTTATAATGAATTAGCCAGGACATTAAAGGATATGTCTTATCTTCATCTGTTATATTTATCTGTGCATACTAGCTGAGAAAATCTGGGTGCATAGATCTTGTGATATTGTCCCATCCCCCTCCAATTTGAAAAGGTAGGCCACCATCATAGAACTGTCCCTCATAATGAGTACTACCTTTCCATATAACTGGTCCTTTCAGAAATGAAACACAATTACAATGGCCTTCACTTCTAAAGCGTTCATGTGGAGAGTTAACTCTTCTCACCCTCATTCACCACTGACCAATGGCAACAGATGAGCACTCCAATTATAGGAACAGACATCTATACAGATTGTAAGTTATGGCTGGGGTTATTCCAGATGAAATCCTGGCAAGATCTGTTTGTTGCAAACCTGATATTTGGAAGACACTACTTTGTTTGAGATCAAAATCTGTTGATTGAATCGCGCAAAAAATAGGAACCATTCAGATAGCAGGATCATCTACAAAGGCACACTGAAAGGCAGCACAGAAGAATCAAATCCAATGACACATTAAGCAGATCAAGAAACTGCACCCCATGCTGAACCCCAACTCTCATCAGAAATGAACTCCATGACCTCAATAATCACACAACACTGAGGTAGGTGCATATGGTTAAAGTTGTAAAATATTCCAGGCCCAGATGAACAAAATGCAGGATGAAGTGAGGTCTAACTTGCCTCAATTGAGCTGAAATCCCTAACAGACTCAAAATGGAAAGAAGATTGTTTCTGTCCTTGACCAAAGATGAACTTACCATGTATTTTAAAGAATGCATTCATAATATATTGCTGTTGTTGCTAATGAAGTTGACAAGGAGAAATAGATGACACAGTTGATAATCTTGGTGAAAGCCCATGGGCTGATATTCAAGCAGAGCATGAGAGCATGAAATTGATGTTTCCTTGGAAACATATCTGAAGGAACTTGTGTGAGGATGTATATACAGGGACATGAAAGTATAAACTGATAGCAAACTCTTCCCTTTTTACAGAAAGTCTGACTGATCTTGCCAACTCTATTCAGAACCTCAGTACAGCTATGTACTTGTCAAGATGGCTGAACTCTATGGTAGCTCTGGGGTATTGTTGGTATTGGATACTACAAACAGTCTGCAGTCAAATCCAGGAGGGCTTGGCTTTTCAACTATCTCTACCTCCACTTGCTGGGTCACGGCCAGATCTCCTTCTGTAAAATTCCCACCTTCTCCAGATCAAATGGTATGTCCATCATCGATGGGGAAGCTGAATGGGATTCAATAAATGAGATCCAAAACCCCAATGAAACTACTTGGATTGTCCATATATTCTCAGGAAACAGGTCAATCCACAACTGTTTGAAAATGAAGGGGTCTGGCACCAACTGGAAGGCTATTATGGCAAGTCAACACTGGCTGTTAGGAGGCTTGGAGAAGAAGAAACAGTTTCTTTTCCCCTTATTAGCTACCATGGGGGTCATAATAAAGGTCAGATCTGCACCATTTTCATTTAGGTCCAACTAGATATAAAAAGAAGACTTTTGGTGAAAACCTCATGTTGATATGACCATCCATTTACAAGGAGCAGAGACAATAAGATTTTCCTTATTGGAGGTCAGATCAGCACCATTTTCAACTGGGACCAACTAGACATCAAAAGAAGTCTTTCAGTGAAATGTCCATGTCACTATGAGGTTCCATTTTGGAGACGTAGCAATGAAATGGCTGCCATAGTGACCATACTGGGTGTAAGACCAGCACCATTTTTATCTGGTAGCATCCTGACACTGTAAGAAATGTTATGGTGAAAAGCCTGCGTCGATATGTCTTTGCATTCAGGAGGAGAAACAATAATAGGATTTTCAAATGACCACTGTGGTAGGCATAAAGGACATCAGATTGGCTTCATTTTCATTTAGGACCAAGCAGATATCATAAAATTCTGGTAAAAATCACATACACACACACACACATGCACGCACGCACGTACACACACACACATGTTCAAGAGGACAGCAATAAGATTATTTTCAAGTTGGCTGCTGTGTGGCCATATTGGATGTTATATTGGCACCATTTTCATTTAGGAGCTATGTATGATCATAAGAAGATTTTAGTGAAAACTCCATGTTCATATGACCATCCATTCAGAAGGAATAGTGATAACAAGATTTCAAGATGGCTGCTGTGGTGGCCATATTGAATGTCTGAGCAGCACCATTTTCACTAAGGACCAACTAGACCTCAGGATAAAATGTTTGAGTAAAATCTCATGGCAATACTCCCAATAGCCTAGGAAGAATAGTGATGACAAATCTGTGCTAATGGCTGGAGAGATGACAGATGTTAGATGACAGGCCATCCCATAAGCTCTTCTGGTGTATGATGTGTAAAGCTAACAAAAAATGTCTAAGTGTGTGTGTCATACTATTAGATATAGTACCAACCAGCAGTCTTACAGTTAACCTGGTGCATTTCTTTCATTTGCTACATAATGAATCTTCTAACAACTGTGCAAGTCAGGATATTTTGTCACACTTTACCCTGGAATTGCCACACTTTGAGAGACTCCAACTCTGAGGATGAATCGATTAAGTGCGTCCTAAACTGCTTTAAGTCTGCCTTCAGGTCTGGATGTAGCTCTCTAAAAAAGATATTCAAATAAAAATGTCAATCAAGAACTTTCTGGATGATAAATGTTGTTCACTGATACAAAAGAAACATAAAATCATATCCACAGATTAATTACAATTACCAACTCTGAAGTGATCTTGGCTGTTTTTCTAATCCTCAAAAATCAGGCTAGTTATGCATGCAAAGCTATTTCTTGCATACAATACTCTTAGAATATTAATGCAAAGTTTTATTAATACAATATTAATACAATACTTATATTATTAATATTAATTAATATAATGAACCCTCTGCCTCACCAATACCATAAAATAGTGAATATAACATGCATCCAAGTATAACATGCAATCATGTATTACCTACAATTTTTCTATTGTGTGTAACAATTAGATTACCCATGGATGTACATAACTCACAAGTTTTTGTAAAGAATAATAAATGACCAAAATCATTGTTGGTTTCTTTTCATTATAAACGTAGTATTAAAAATACCAGGGTATGGAGAATCATCCCTTCTGTTTACCCTAAACTGTCTAAATTTCAGTCTGCATGCTCCGCTTGATAAAAGGACATACAGCAGCTGAGCCATTTCAACCAAACTGGGTCAATTCAAAGTTAGTTTCCTCCCCTTGAGTCGTCTCAACCATTCAATGATGAAGTCATGTGCTTTCTCTGTTAATTGCAGGAACAAAGCACACATATCCATTATTTCAAAATCAATAAAATAATCACCTACCCATAAATAATCACCAGATGGCATAAACTACATCTTCTGATTTTACAATAAACAATGTAATAAATTGGGGTTTGACAGCTTTGGCATGAATAACACTGGCTACTATTTGTAATGAATCCCATAATTGTAAAATTCTTCCAGAAGTTGATTCATCTAGCTCTGAATCCAACTACGACAGCAATCAGATGCAACATCACAGGTCTCAACTGTTAATGATGCATGCCAAGGCGATGTTTTTCAAGACAGCAAGTATGCTGAAATTCTAATTAACAAAATTTTTATTACCCACTTTTTAATATTATTGGCAGTTTAAGATTTTAGTAAATGTAACAACATTGCTGCTATTGAAAGGTTACTACACTGAAGATGCTGATTTTATCATGTTGATCTTGTCTTCTTGTTATTATATCATCTTTAAACTTCAAAAGAATTAGCTGGCATGTAAAACATAACTATATAATCAACATTAGACTTATTTACTATTTTGAATTTGGTGTGTTGTTTGAATAGGAAACCAGTTTTTAAAATATTACTATGTGGTAGTATGAGTAACAAAAATAAAAATGTATAACACATGGACATATATACCCTGATGGGCTGGGTGTGTAATAGGGAAAAACTAGGATAACCTGCACATTATATTCGCTAATTTATGGTATATGCATACAAAGCTATGTCTTGCATAACTAACTCTTGCAATTGCAATAGACCCAGACCTTTCAGGTTAAATACCTTTCAGGTCCCATACAGATTATCAGTCACAAAATGCAAGGCCTTTTCAAAGACATTTTTCAATTTTAAAGTCTATGATGAAAACAGATGTAACTTCACAAACAAACAAAAATCATACCTACACAATATTAAAATAGAAATGTCTTTTTTTAGTAACATACAATGTATTTATAAAATATATAAAATATTCCATTTTTTAAAGACCCAACTTGATGAAGCACAGCTAGCTATGCATCATTGGAAGTACACTCTATTAGTGGCACAATAATTAAATGATCACAAACTTCCAAATGTAAATGAGCAATAATGGCAAAAAATAAAAAAAAAACATAATCAATCTTGTTGTCATGCATAAACAGGATCTGGAGGAATTTCAATACAATGTGCATGCACATTCCTCAAAGAGAGTGTACTCAATAAACAAATTTGGAATAGTAACAGACCTAACCCTTTGCCTCACTAGTGTATGTATACAAAGCTATGTCTTGCATACATTACTCTTGGAATAGTATGATCTAACATTTGTTTCACCAACATATACATAGTACTTGATCCTCCTGGTGATGACTGCATACCTGTCAACTGTCATGCCAGGAGAAAAAAAACTCCCAATTTTTGGAGTCACTCCATGCCTACCTCCTGATTCCATAATATCTCTTCATTTTTTTGCCGAGATCTCCCAATTATTACATTATGTCTGTTGATTTTCATTTCTCCGAAAAAAAATCCTAAATAAATAGATATATTAAATGCAATCCACAGAAGCCAAGTTCTATTTTATCACCTGTGAATATTGTTGTGACGAGATAATTAATATCACATAATAAAAAAAGTTTTATTTTTTCAGTAAATAGAAAGTTAAATTTAAACATTATTCACGTAAATTTCAGAACTATTTTAAACCCCTACAACAAAAGTATATTGGCGGGACAGTCCCTGTCACATGATGAATGCAATAATGATGGATTATCTGTTAATAAGTCACACTGGCTTTATTGCTTGTGTACTAAATCTAACCTCAAGCTATTGTGCAGTTCAGCCACAGCTGACCATAATCTGAAAAGGGGGCACATCTGGGGGAAAATAAGGCATGTCACAGGGAGAACAGTGCATCCCATGGGTACCCCCCCCCAATTTCACCCTAAAACATGATTAGGCCAACATCCTTAAAATTTAATGGCTGACCACTACATGTTTACCCCCTCACCCCCCAAGTTTCTGCTGGCACTTCTGGCACCTGCTTCGAGAATTTCATGCATATTGGACCCGGAAGATCAGTCAATATTTACTGAAACCGGTGCTTAAAATATGCTGCATAAAAACCTCACGATTTTAGGTCCCAATCTCCCAATTTTTTTATTAAATCTCCCAACTTGGCTTTTAAAAGTTGACAGGTATGTGACTGAAGCATTGGTTACCTCAGTATCATTCAACATTTCCAGTACTGTCATAAAAATTTATCAACCAACTGATCATTACCAATGTCACCCTAAACAAATGTCTTGTTGAATATATTCACCCCACCAAATTTTTATTATTACCAAATTTGATAATTTAGTTGATGAAAATCCTACCTATGATATATACCCTTTGTAATAACTGCTTGGTCATTGATTGCTGACTAATTCATCTTCCTTATGTCATACTGATTTCTACAGAAAATGTCAGAAACCAAGTACACAAAGCTAGTAACCAGTCAACATACAGAAATATTAATGGAGACACCTTGTAAAGATTGTTATCTGCTAACTTAACCAGATTGGTAATAAATCAAGAATTTTCCATGTTTAAGGTCAGTAATGATTGCTTTTCAACTGGTTGTTGTTGTTGTTGTAGGGTTTAACACCATTTTTCAGCACAAGATAGGCTATACATGGCACCAGTATAACTGGTGGAGGAAGAAGCCTGGAAAACCCCAGGAAGAACCACCAACCCATGAGAAGCTACTGGCAGGCTTTCTCACATACCCACGTTAGCTGAGCCTGAGACTTGAACCAATGCAGACAGAGGTGAGATGGCAGTGATCCGGAATGGTGAGTGCTCTAGACCACTCGGCACCCCTGCTTTTCAACTGGGTGGTAAATTTTACTAGCATATTACTCAATAACAGATATGGGTCTCTGCAGTTTGCAGTTGAACTTGACTTAAAAGCAAGTACATACAATATATATAAATATATATATATATATATATATATACATACACAAACATACATGTCTGATTTTTCTCCTCACCCACAAACGTAGTTTTCATTTAAATGCAAAAATTCCCATATCTCCTTTATTACTGGCAAGAAAATATACTAGCTTTTCCTCATTCTTTTCACACGTTCTTGTTCCAAGCCATTGGATAAGGGATATTCCATGCCACTGGATAAGGGATATTCCAAGCCATTGGATAAGGGATATTCCCAGCAAAGCATGTAAAAGAAAAGACCTACCTGAGTTTTGAAAAGATAAATCCATTCACATCATCTTCATCTCCTTCTTCTTCTTCTTCTCCCTCAGTGCCTGTGCCTATACCAAAAACATTCTTCTTGATTTAATCATGTGTATTTTGGAGGAAGAATGGTATTTAAATATACAACAAAAGACATATGCATAAAAACTGCACATGCACATTCAAAAGACTGATTACATCAGAAATTATAACATATGGGTTTTAAAAATAACATGCTATCTCACATAAACTAGTGTTGTAACAGTGTATAACCTGAGTGACTTCTATGAATAATTCAAGCATCAATAGTTCAAGGGAAAAAAACACAGAAAGAATTAAATACCTAAAACAGGATTTCAAGCAGAGATATTTTTAAACCAAATGTAATCATTGTGAACCATATATACTTATAAGTTTGACCCAACTGCCAAATAGCACAGACCCAGATCTGCTGTTGCATAATGCACTCAGAGATCTGGTTCTATGCTGTTTGACTAATCAGTACAACAAACAACACAGACCCTAATCCAATGATGCATGTGACTGCAGATCAGGGTCAGTGTTGTTTGCAGTTGAACCCGATACATGATTATATATGGTATGTAGTTTTTGGTCGCACTCAATGTTCGTTTACCATTCTGATATGATTTGCACATTAACTTAAGTGCAAACAATAACTTTATGAAACTCTAGAAATTTTAATGTTTTAATATTCACAAAATACAAACAAATGCATCCTAATAAATTTTCTTTTTTTACTGAGGTAGAAGAAATGCTCACATGTTCTTTAGGACAATAAATTATCAACCACATTACTGTAAAATGTATATTATCCTGATTCATTAGAAAATAATCATTTTGTCTGGAAAATCACCTGAATGAATATTAATTTTAATCAACTGGGGAATTAAATTTTCGTGGGACATGTGGGAATATGTATGAGTGATCAGTGTGAGTCATCAGTGACTACATAATACTGTATATGAATGGAGCCAGGATTACTTTATACTATAAAGCTTTTGTTTTTCATGAAATTACACTCACAACAACTGTATAGCTAATACAAGATGTAGTTGTGTAGTTTAATGTTTGAATAAAGACGCCATTATGCTGCTCATTAAAATTTCAACAATAAATTGCTGAAACTCTGCAACTGTGATGTGTTTTCATTCACATAACATGTATACGAATTGCAGCAAAGTTTCTCTGTCTCTTGTGACGTAATCTCCATCTTCTATTTAACAAAAAAATGTAGAAGATACTGATGCATATAAGAAAAAGAAAAAACTCACAAAGAACAAATAAACTATTATTCTATAAAAACCTGACTTGAGAGACTACTGTTTTGGATAACCAATGTCATGAAAGACCAGATTTTGTCATATGCAGTTTACATGTGGTATACAAGAAGCTGAGCATAGCCAGCATGTAGAGCCTGTCTCTGACTTGTAGTACCAAAAATGTTGTTGTTGTATGCATTAAAATGTATCTACTTACTAAGTAACATAACTCTACAGCCAACTGTAGACATCAAGATGTATCAACTTACTAAGTAACATGATTGTAATAGACTGTAGACATCAAGATGTATCCAATTATTACATGACATGACCCAATGGCCGACTGTAGACATCAAGATGTATCTGCTTACTTAGTAACATGACATTATGGCTCACTGCAGAAATCAAGATGTATCTGCTTACTTAGTAACATGACATTATGGCCGACTGTAGACACCAAGATGCATTTGCTTACTTAGTAACATGACACTATGGCCGACTGCAGACATCAAGATGTATCTGCTTACTTAGTACCATGACTTTTGTCAACTGTGGACATCAAGATGTATCCAATTATTAAGTAACATGACCCTATGTCCAACTGTAGACATCAAGATGTGTCTACTTACTTAGTAACATGACTCTGTGGCCAATTGTATATGAGAAACTAACTAGATTACTACACGTACATGAATTTGATATTCTTATGGAATAGAAATCTATAAATCTTACAGACCTGATCTACTAACTGTAGAAGGAATAGAAATTTATGATCTAACAGACCCCTTATTCTATATATTGTACCAGAAACAGAAATCTATGATCTAACGGACCTTATCTACTTACTGTGGAATTATGACTTTATATTGGGTGCCAAAGTGACTTTATATAGAGTAGCCTAATTACTTTATATTGGGTGGCATAATAACTTTATCCTAGGTGGCCTAATGACTTTATACTAGGTTGTATAATGACTTTATACAAGGTTGCATAATGACTTTATATTGGGTGGCCCAATGACTTTAAACTGGATGGCATAAGGATTTTATATTGAGTGGCATAATGACTTTATACTGGATGGCATAAGGACTTTATATTGAGTGGCATATTGACTTTATACTGGATGGCATAAGGGCTTTATCCTAGGTGGCATAATGATGTTATAGTAGGTTGTATAATGACTTTATACAAGGTTGCATAATGACTTTATATTGGGTGGCCCAATGACTTTAAACTGGATGGCATAAGGACTTTATATTGAGTAGCATAATGACTTTATACTGGATGGCATAAGGACTTTATATTGAGTGGCATATTGACTTTAAACTGGATGGCACAAGGACTTTATATTGAGTGGCATATTGACTTTATACTGGGTGGCATAAGGACTTTATATGAGTGGCATATTGACTTTATACTGGGTGGCATAAGGACTTTATATGAGTGGCATATTGACCTTATACTGGATGGCATAATGACTTTATATTGGGTAGCCTAATTACTTTATATTGGGTGGCATAATGACTTTATCCTAGATGGCATAATGACTTTATGCTAGGTTGCATAATGACTTTACATTGGGTGGCCCATTGACTTTATACTGGATGGCATAAGCACTTTATATTGAGTGGCATAATGACTTTATACTGGATGGCATAAGGACTTTACATTGAGTGGCATATTGACTTTATACTGGATGGCACAAGGACTTTATATTGAGTGGCATATTGACTTTATACTGGATGGCACAAGGACTTTATATTGAGTGGCATATTGACTTTATACTGGGTGGTATAATGATGTGGCATAAAATAAGACAGTATACTGATAGAGATATGCAGCAAAACTAAAAATAGCATGCCACAGTTGCAAGTGACCTTCTCCAAGACAAGCTGTAATAATGCTAACAAGAGTCCCAAGAAAAGACAAACACTGTTATATGGGAAAGAATTTTATGGAAAATTCAATATAAGACATTTCTTCCTGTTAACTGCTGATTGTTGAAATCATTTCTGATATTTTTTTTAACAATAGCAAGATTTTCAATTTAGCAATACAGGTGGCCATACTGGCTTTCAGACTGGCACCATTTTCATTTAGAACCAAACAAGCATTATAGTAAATCTTTTGGCCAAAACCACAAGTCAATGTGACAACCATCCATTCAGATGTACTAGTGAAAACAAGAGTTTTTAAAACAGCAGTTGTGGCAGCCACATTGGATGTAAGATTGGCACCAATTTCGGTTAGGACCAACTAGGTATCATAAAAAGTCATTTGGTGAAAATCCATTTCTGAAATGGCCATCCAATTAGAAGGTCTAACCCTAACAATATTTTCAAGACGGCCACCATGGTTCTGGTGGCCATGATGAAGGTCACACTGTATCATTATAATTTAAAACCATCTAGACACTAGTCTTCAGGTTAAAACCCTATTTTGAAATGACTATTTTTTTTGAGTAGTATTAGTAATGACAAAAATGATTTTAAGATGGCTGCTATGGTGGTCATATTGGATGTAATATATTGGCACTATTTTCATTTACGACCATGTAAACATCAAAAGTCTTTTGATGAAAATGCAATGTAGATATTACCCTCCCTCTAGAAGTAGTGATAGGCCACTGCAGTAGTCAGATCAGCACCATTTTCAGTTAGGATTGACTAGACATCACAGAATGTGTTATGGTAGAATTCACATTTCAATATTACTTCCTCTCCAAGGGGAGTAGCAATAACAACATTTTCAAGATGGCTGATGTGGTGACCATATTGGATGTCTCAGCAGCAACCAGTTTTATTCAGCAACAGCAAGACATTATAGGAAATCTTTCAGTAACAACCCCATGTTGATATGACCATCTGTCATGGAGGAGCAGTGATAATTAGATTTTCAACATGGCCAGTCTGGCAACCATATATGAAATCTCAGCAGCACCATTTTCATTTAGGACCAACTAGCCATCTTAAAAAGTCTTTGAGTAAAACCCATGTCAGTATGACTATCCATTCAAGAGGAGTAGTGATAACAAGATTTTCAAGATGGTGGTCATAATGGATGTCAGACCAGACATGATAAGAAGTCTTTTAGTCAAAATTGCATGTTCATATGAACATCTATTGAGAAGGAGTAGATTTTTAAGATGGCAACTGTTGTGGCATTACTGGATGACTATGTGGTATCATTTCACTGAGGACAAACTAGACCACGGGATGATTAGGTGGTATCATTTTCACCGAGGACAAACTAGACCATGTGATGTCTGTGTGGTATCATTTTCACTGAGGACAAACTAGACCATGGGATGTCTATGTGGCATCATTTTCACTGAGGACAAACTAGACCATGGGATGTCTATGTGGTATCATTTCCACTGAGGACAAACTAGACCATGGGATTGATATGTGCACAAAGTTTCATAACAATCCTATAAGCAGTTAAGAGAATGAAAATAAACTTTAATTAATGGATGAATGGACAATGGACAACTCACCATCCCATATTCTCTTCTTGTCTAAGACCAGTGGAGCTAATAATATTCCACAAATGATATAGATATATAAAATAAATCATAATGAATCAATTTTAACTGTAAACTAGAAGTAAATAAGAGGAGATATAAGGTTAAGGGTGAAAAATCAAGAAGGCTGAAAGAATATAAGCCTACAAAGAAAAAAATGCATTTGTTGAAACAGTTTAAATCTAACCATTAACAAAAAAAATAAACAATATCTTGTGATTACTGATGGGATGGAGGGTTTGGTAAATATTTATTGAAATAATTCTACATAGACACTTCAGTATCATGGGAGGTAGCTAGTCTGACTATAATCATTTCCACTTAGGATCAAAATCTATGTCATGTTTCTTTACATAGGCTGACTCACTTTTTCATGGCCAAAAGGTCACTAGAGTTAAATGTAGATTGTTCATTATTTTAGTTAATCTTATTCTCCAGGAATACTCACTCAAACTAATTAAATGTTAGGTAAAAATAATTATGCTAGCTCTCAAATCCAGCTTACATGGAAAGATAAAAATTGTTATTTTTTCCATCTATATAACATATAGAGAGAGGTAAGAAAACTCACCAATTACCTCCCCTGATACTCTATTGGGTGTAAAGAAATTTGAGGCATTGAAGATAAATTAATTTCTTCATTTTATCTGCTGAGGGTTGAAACCATCTCTGACATTATTCAGCAATAACAAGATCCTCAAATTAACTGCTGTGGTGGACATATCTAATGTCTGACTAGCACAATTTTCATTCAGGATCACCCAAACATATTAAGAAGTCTTTCAGTGAAAGCCCAAAGTTGATATACCATCTATTTAGGAGGTGTAGCTATAACAATATTTTCAAAATGGCCTCTGTGACAGCTATATCAGATATGATAGTGTCACAATTTTCATTTAGGACCAGCCAGACATCATAAGAAGTCGTCAGGTGAAAACCCTTAGGTCAATGTGACTTTTCCTTCAGAAGAAATAGTGATACAAAGATTTTCAAGATGGCTGCCATGGTGGCCATATCAGGTATCAGATCAGGACCATTCTGATTTAAGACCAACTAGTCAGCATAACTGTATTTTAGTGAAAAGCAAATACTGATATGACTATCTAAAGCGCTCACCATTATGGGTCATTGCCATCTCACCTCTGTCTGCATGGGTTCGAGTCTTGGGTTTGGCCAATGTTGGCATGTGAGAAAGCTTGCCAGTAGCTTTTCATGGATCAGTGGTTCTTTCCGGGGTTTTCCAGGTTCTTCCTCCACCATTTATACTGGTTGCCATATATAGCCTATCTTGTGCTGAAAAATGGCGTTAAACCCTACAACAACAACAACAACCATCCATTCAGGAGGTGTAGGGATAACAAGATGTCAAAAAAGCTGCACCATTTTCTTTTGGGGCCAACTAGACCATGAGGTGAATGTGTGAGTAAAGATTCATGGCAATCCTCTAAATAGTTTATGAGGAGTAGCAATAATAAATTTTTGCTAATGCACATATGGAGGACAAAAGTCTATATAAACTCTTCTGGTCTATGAACAGTAAAGCTAATAATGGGAAATAACAACCAATAAGTCTTCATTATCAAACAAATGAAAAATTCCAGCAGTGTATACAAAGTAGATCATCAACAAAAAGCACAATGACACCATGCTGAACTACAAAGTCAGAAAATCAAATCCCTCCTACCATATAATAAAAATGGGATACTGAGACAGCCATACACCATCTGTCAATATTTTGCGCAGATAGGTGACTCTTACTTCACATGGTATACCAAAATAAATTAGGAAATGCTATTTCAACTTACTTTCCCTTGGTATGCCAAATAAATTAGTGTAAATATTACCTTCGACTTACTTTCCATTGTATACCAAAATAAATTAGGGCAAATACTGCTGCAACTTACTTTCCCTTTGCATAATTAAATAAATAAACTCCCTTTCCCCACTGAATACCAAAATAAATTAGGGTAAATGCTACTTCAATTTACTTTCCCACTGTATACCAAAATAAATTAGGGATAATACTGCTTCAACTTACCATGATCCTGTGGATTGACTGTTTTTGTTTAAATTAAAATTATGCATTTTTAATGCAACTTCATATATGCTAAACGTTGTAGACTAGTCTCTCAATCTTAAAAAAAAGAACTTTATACAATATTTTTTCATGAAGCCACCATCCTGTATGGACTTCCCAAAACAGTTTACTTACAAGTGAATAATGTTTTTAAAAACACAGTGTTTCAAATGATTCATCTGAATCCAAACTCAGTCCTTCATGAAAATAATGAATAGATGATCAGTCAGATCAAAATTTTGTGTGTATTTTAAATGTTTTCCTATTCTATTTTTGACAATCAATTCATCAAATGCATCTTCACTCAAATTAACTGATCTATCAATAACAATATTAACATTTTGGTACAGGTTTGTTGACTGATACTGATTATCTGACCCTTCATCATACACCAAAGTTATTTTTCCTTTCCCCTTTTAAACAAAGCATTGAGAATATCAGTAGCTTGGACATTTAAATCTACCCAAGATGAGATGGAAGAACATAACTCTGGAGATAAAGTAATTCATCATCCATTTTTCATATTGTTAACATACTAAGTAGTCTTTATATTTTTTTTTTCCTAAATTTTATTTTTAAATATGTCAGTAGAGAGACATTAACATCCAAAACAATACTGAGATAATTCATTTTGAAAAGCATTTTCTTTTTACAATTGCTTGAGATATTTACCATTAATGGGGCACAATATCCAAGGAAGATAACTATAATGAGATGTCAAAAATTTGAGTTGTCTCCCTTAATACTAAATAATGACCTAAAGGGTCAGTGGATCTCTACTTTCTTACTAATTTAGTAAGACCAAATAATATACTGATGAATTTCATGAGCTGAATTATAAGCCTAGCCCACTTATAACTTAAGCCCAACAACAAACCACACAGACCCAGATCTGTCACTGCATAATGCACCGACAGCTGGGTCTATGTAGTTTAATACGAGTAATCAGTAGAACAAACAAAATAAATGCTGGTCTCACCACATTATGCAATGGCAGATCAGGGTCTATACTGTCTGCTGTTCGACTTGACTTCTAAGTGAGCTTATACTGTATTCCAAATTACACGAGCAAAGAAACAAGGGGTTTTTAATTTGATACAATGAAATGCATATCTGATCCATATGGTATGTTTTCCAAAAATGCAATTAATGGAGCCTGCAATCATCTGGGTTGCATATCAACACTGAAAAAATGGAACACATTCTCTAGACTTAAAACCAGCAAAAATACTGCAATGGTTCAGATTATATCATGGAAATCTTACTTTGTAACATTTGCTCAACACTTTATTCTAAAACTTTAAACCTAAAGCTTTGCTAGATTAAAAAATGCAAGAGTACATTTCAATTAGCTCTTACACATAAAACCATATGACTTAAGAAAATGCAAATAGATAATAATACAAGTTATTTTGACATGGCACTATCCACTTCCTCTGTATGAGTTATGGTTTTACTTTCTGCAAAGTACAAAAAAAGATACTTTGTATTTGGATACAATCAATGCTGAAATAAATTTGAGAATTAGTCACAAGTAACTGCATTGTTCCTAATATCCATTGATCTAGCTTATGTTGTGTATATACAATAAAATAGGAAGTGTGTTCCTGACCTAGTTATGCAACTCTTGTAACGACTTCTTAATGCTCAACTGGCAACTGGACAACTAGATTGGAAACAGTCCATTAACACATATACTTTATGTCAAAATCTGGTTGTAAATCATCTCAACAGAATTTGCCAACGCCATTTTGTCTGTAGGATGAATCTAATAGATCCCAGTTTCATAATTTTCTCATTGGCAAAAACTTCAAGACAGAGACCTGTCTAGAAATTACATTTTACACATGCTCCATCTAGAGGCAGATAAAAGTGGTAGGAGAGTTCCTTTCCAAGCAAACAGAATCCTGTGATGCAAAATTAAACCACAGATCTACAATTTTTACCTTCCACCTTTGTGTCATCTTTGGCTTTATACTCTGTACTCTTAATGGCCAGTTCCACACCGTATCCAGACAGCCTCGTCTTATGTTTGGAAGGGTTCTGTTGATAACAAAATTAAAAAGATGTTTTCAGGAAAATGCATAAAATCAAACATAAAATGAACTCTTCTCATATTTTATTAAAATCATCTTTTTTCACTGAATTTTCTCATAAGAAAACTATTGCAGGTAATTTCTGGCATCTGTCTCCAGTTGGAATAAAGGGGACCCTGCCACATAAGCTAAATGTCACAGCTGAAAAATGTATGGCCATACTTGGGCTTGAATGAAGAATCTCCCAACTCAAGATGTGTGATTTACCCTCTCTGATCTATTAAGCCAGTACACCCAACCTGTAGCAAGATCATCACACTCTCCAATTTTGTTAAACCTGATTTTATGCTTCATCCAAAGTGACATGAGCTGACCAAATGTACCTTAAAAAATCTGTAAAACACCATCTTTGAAGGGATGGAACCAAAATCTTAACATAAAATATTTAAAAAAGGCTATTAAAAATGAAAATTTCTGTAGAATCCTTATGTATGGTAAAATTGTAAAGTCCTATTGCATGTATCATGTGTATCCTAGTTGACTTTGACGCATAATGTATTTGTTTAATCTGAACTAACAAAAATGACCAAAAGAGTTGGAAATAACCAACTAAAAATGTTGACATGAAACAAAAACACTGAAGAATACTCTGTGCATGAGAGACACATAACATGCTTGTCCAAGTAGTCATAAAATTTTACACTTAGTGCATTTTGTTGCTATTTATCTGAAATGACAACAATGAAAGTTGGAAAATAACAACCCCAATGTGCCTAAATAGTTACTTATACAATCAAACATGCAGTGTGCATGAATAAACAACCAACAATGAGCACAGACAATACCATACTGGAGCGCAAAGTCCACAACTGCAAAAAATTTACATAAATATAAAAACAAAATCACAAAATAATGCATGCAACAGGTAAATACTTCTATGCTCAATGCTATACCAACTTTGTCAATAGAATGCCAATAATCCACAAGACATAATTTGGATTTTTTGATAGGCAAAACTAAAAATGAGTAAACATCTGTAAACATCTATCCTCGGTGAGGGGAGGTAATTGAAAGGGTTGGGAAGAGTTTCTTCCCTTCATCTACATGGTATACAGATGGGAAAGGTGAAAAAGTTTGATCTTTCCATGACTGCTGATTCAAAAGTAGCCTCTTCCATAACATTAATGCAAATGGGGAATATCATCACCATTTCAGTTTCTCACATTTTAAACTTTCCAGAATCTGTGGCCATCGCATGCTGGAATACAGCAGTAATACGTTTTCCAGCAAAAATAAAGAAAAATCAACTGCAGCTCTAATAGACAAGACTTTATTATAGGTGATTAAATTATTCCACTAATTAGTTTCAAGACAATTACAATGTTACTACACCTGAGTGTAATGCCTCAAGATATAGACTATCTCCTTCTTGGATGACAAATCCCTCAGGACAGTATGGAAGTTTAGGAAGCCACTGGTCCCCAGCTGAGCATATAGTATAACTGTCACTGGAGCTGATTTGTCTCCAGGGTACACATGGTCAAAATCATACACTGGGGGAACTTGCCTGTAATAAAATACAAGACATATTTTATGTAAAATGCATGAAATTTTACCATGAAAATTTCTTAAAGTGGTACCTGTTGTGTGGGTTCTTTTGCAGACTGACCTCATATTTTGATCCCAATTAGACTGTTTTCAAAACATATTATACTGACCACCCCATGAAATGGACACAATTTTTGGTTACAACTGTGTCTGTTGTAGGAAGTTCTAATTAAAAGTCATTATTTTACAAAGTTTATTGGGCATTCATGAGCAAGATACATCACAAAGAGCACTTATTATGAATCTGTAACTAATCATTTTCCAACAATATGATACAGACACTTGAAATCACTAACAAGAATTTTCTGATTCCACATCACCACAGTCATAAAAAGGAAACTAATACCACATATCAGAATAATTACCCAATCATATTAACATTAGTATTTAACTTCTGCTACCAACCAAATCCAGCCCTCCTGGATAGACATAAAAATTTGTCTTCAGTTTTGGACTTCCCAAGAGAGAATAAATCCGATGGAAGATTGGTGAGTGGAAAACCCACTCTGTGTGCCAAGTTTGACCTGTCCTTGATAACGAGTCAGGTAGGACACCGTTCCTACTTTTATATATCTTACTGGAAGCACCAATGAAGAAACCCCGAGGGCAGGGCACACAAATCTGATTGTTTGACCACCACCCCTTGTCTGCAGTGGTAACTAACTTGTTTAACATTACGTGAGCAACCTTCCTCCAGTGGACATTCTGCATGGAATGAAAGGCTCTTATTGTTGCCTTCATTTCCATGAGATTTATGCCAAAAACCCTTTCCTCCAGTCCCCAGCCCCTGCTGATCACAGCAAAGCAAGGTATTCAAAATTTGCTTGCTGATATCAGTACAGACAGAACCTCCAGCTGGAAGGTCTCTAGAAGAATTCCTGCCAATACCCACTCTCTGTTCTGTGATTGATGAAGTATCTTAACTGCTCTTGGCATTAGCATATGGTGATGTATGTTAATGAGGGTTGGAATGCAAAGTCTTTTGCACTTACCATGTGTTGTAAGATTGGTACCCAAGACAATGATATTTACTGTCTAAAATTTAAGTCTAAGCTTTTATCAAACTACCCTGGAAAAACAAAATCTGTTCACTTTAAAATGCAATTTCAAAGGAAATCTGTTATCCTTTGTGAACCTTAAAAAAGGTAACTTCATCTACAAAGATGAAGATAAAAGTGAAAAGAAAGAAGATGCAGGTTCTACTGATTATGATGACAATGAAGAGGACGTCGAGAACTATGCACAATACCTGTCACTGACAGAGGCTATGAGAGATCTGACCTGGCCTGGGTCACATGACTTCTGGCCATGTATATTGACAAAAGCTGGACACTGTTCTGGTGGTCCTTCTTCCTCAGCAATCTGGAAAACAATAAATGATCAAATACCTATGTGTGGAGAAAAACATTCACGGTCTACATATAAGAAACATAAGTTAGGATCAGATTAGTATTGGGAAATACTGTATAGCTTGAAAGAATGGTTTTAAACTGAAATGAACAAGGCTTATCATGAGAAACACTACATATATCATTTAAACTGTTCGACACTCCCTCCTTAATTAATACTCGCTAAAAAATCCTCTGATTTTGAACTACCACAAGACAGAAAAAATGTTGCTTGTCAGTAAGATATTTTTGAAATAATTTCTTACAAAATTATATACACCATGATGTGCCTTTATGTAAAACATTCTCTTAATTAATAAGACACAACAAGACACCCAAGTGGGTTGGAGACTGCTCACCTAACACCAACTCAATAGCCAAATGTTATGAAAACATCTGCATTACGGTTTCTATATTTTTTTGCGTGTCTTCATCAAAATCTGAAGGATCATCAAGTGGAAAGATCTTCATGCCAAGATGCCTTTAGCTAAATCTGGTCAAATGAATGTCATTTGTTGTGAAGAAATAATAATACACCACTCCCTCGATAACTTGCGCACAACAGGGTCCAAAAATATCGACCGCGTTATAAACGAGGGCGCGAGTTATCGAGGGACCTATAACAAACAACAAAACTAACAAAGGGATCGACATAGAGGCAAAAGGGGAGTGGGTTGGGTTGGCATGTTAGTGTTGAATACTCAATTAATAATCGTGCAAAGATTAACTGTGAATAAATACCTCTTCATAGCGGTGTACTTTGTTTACTTTGTTCCTCACAGAGTAACATTAATTTCAGGATAACTTACAGTATATTGAGGAGATCATCAAAAACATTATTCCACATGGTTTCCGTTCGCTTAACACATGTACGACTTCGCACATTGTGTACTACGTCACAACTTTTTGTGTTGAATTGGATAAATTCTAGTTTTATTGTTTGATCCAAAGTAGACTTATTTTATACAAAAGATCGACGCTCATTTAGAAAAAACAATGTTGATCGAATGATGGGTAGATTTGATTGTGGTAGAGGTAAAATGAAAAAGAAAATAAATTTACAAGGGTTAACCATTACCAACATGAATTTAATGGGTCTACAAATTTAAAATAACGTAAATTAGAA
>JAECUM010023689.1:0-59727 GCA_016617855.1 Megalonaias nervosa | reverse complement strand
GTTACAAGGCATATATATATATATATATATATATATATATATATATATATATATATATATATATATATATATATATATATATATATTATTTTTATTATATAATCTTTTTTCCTTCCCTTTAGTATTAGTTATTAGTTGTTAGTTGATTATGTGTTGGTTGGTGGTTATGTTAGTTATTGTGGGTGTGTGTGCTTTTTTAGTTTGTTTTAGTTGAATAGTGTTGGAGTAGTGTTGTTTTAGTTTGTCGCATGCTATGTACAGAGTGTTTTTTTGTGGGGTTGTTTAGTGTATATTATATTGTTAGTTCTGTATGGTTGGCTTTTGATGTCTTGGTCCTGTTTGCCCTTGTTATACTTGCCTGTCCCTCGACGCGATTGTGTTTCCGATTAAACTTATTGGTGTCCGTCTGTGACGCTGTGCACCCCCTTGTTGTTAAAGGTGAATCTCGATTCCTTATGTGTGTAAGTTCTTTTTTAATACTCGCCTTTTGGCTTGGCAGGTTTTGCTATAGTCCTGCCTCTCTTGTTGTTGCTAGTGCCCTTATATGTCCTTTTCTCTTGTTATTTTAGTTAAGATTTGCCCGCTAGTTGGTCATTGTGCCATAGTCTTATTTCCCTAGCTGAATCTGATGTTCAATGGTATTTCTGGCTCCCTCGTTGTTGCGTTTGGTTTTCCATTCCTTGTGCCTTTTAAGGCTGATTTCAGGACTTGCTTTTTAGCTGGCGTTTTGCCATAGTCCTTTTGTGTTTGCATGTTGTTTTACTGACCCTGTGTCCAGCTTAATCCTGTTGTTGTCATTGTTATGATGTCTAGTAGTCCTGATTCTCTCGTCGTTACCATTGGATTTCCTTATGCCTTTTAGGTTGGTTTGGGGACTTATTTTTTAGCTGGCGTTTTGCCATATTCCCTTTTTTAATCCTGGTCCAGTTGTTGGTATGTTGTCTGGTAGATAAGTGTATTAGGATTAATTGTTAATTGATAAGTCTGGTTAATAGGTTAGTAGTATAAGTAGGTGCTGGCGTGTTAGACAGCTGGTAGTGCTTGTCTCTGAGTCGTGGGTCTGGGCTCATTGTCATAGTCCTGGTTTATTGTGTTGCTGGTGTTTTCCTTTTTGTTTATATGTGACCATGTTTTGGGATCCCCTTTAGGTACGATTTGACGTTTTTGTAGGTAAGTTCTATATTTGTGTTCTTGTTCACTTTTTTCCTACAAACACTTTATTATCACTCATACATATAAAACACGCACTATCATACAAGTCAGAGAAACGAAGTGTTTATAGGCACATTACTATTTTTTAACCTACCAACACACAAAGACAGAACAATGTTGGAAATATAATATTATATCTTTTCTAGATTGTTTGGTGTAGCCCTGAAAAGAGCCGTTTTGTTAGGGGTTATAGCAATCTCTTATCGTCTAAGATTGCGTCCCCGTCTGGCTGCAGACTTTCCCAGAGGATAGGGTCTGCTTCTTCGGAAGGAGAAGGAGAACTCTTTCGTGTCCACACGGCAGTCCACAAAACCTCTGTCTGGCTCCTGCTGTTGTTGCTGCTGCAGCTGTTGCTGTTCTCTCTGCTGTTTCTGAAGTCTATACTTCTCGATCCATTCTTCTTGCTCCTTCTTGAATTCGTCTTTAAACAACTCTTCTATCCAGTCTTGGGCCACTTTTAACATCCTGACATTTTCATTATCATCAGGCTTGGGTATCAGGTTTTGCCTGACTCAATGTAAATTCATGTGGGCTTCGTTCAGCTTTGCTAATCTTGAAGGAATCTTCATAGATTGACGCATTAACAATGGATGGCCAGACTGGAGACCGCCCCGCTTTATATGGTTCAAGCACGATAGAAAACATCCCCACGATTTGTTTTGGTAGGAACGCTATAGCTCATCTCATGGTGAGGGATAGAGAGAATTCAAAGAGCATGTATAATGAAAACAATTTTAAAAAAAAACAAAAAACAAACCACCAACAGTTTTTTCAAACGACAACTTTTTTATTCAACCAAAAGTTATTAACCAACACATAATATTACGTCAACACTTTTTTCAAATAACACATTTTTGACAAGGTTGACAACGTTGTGAAGTCAAGTTAGACTTCCGCTGATGGAGGTCATTTGGCCGTTGATGTACGCTACGTTTCCTACCTAAAGACAAGAGATATCCATAATGGTCACAAAACCATCGATCTACTTTTTCATCGTTTCTAGAAGAGTCACGATCGAAATAAGCCACTAAATGTTCTAAAGGATATCCAAGACTCCGCTGATGAAGAAACTAAACACAATATTGTCCACACACCATAGAATCTGTGCCATGTAATTTCACATTATTGAATCGTGTCGTCTGGGAATTTCTTCTCATAAAGACGATGATGTCGTCTTTCACAGGCAGTAATCCATACGAATCAAAATACACCACACAGATATCGTGGGGTTAAGTAGACGGCTACCCAGTAGGTTCCTGGGAGATGACTGTCGTCCGTGTTGATCACATAAGCTTGATGGTCTTTACGTTTGCGATGAGGAAGTTCATCTTCATCACACACGACAGGATTCCAAGAAGCGGTGTACGAACTGTTTTTCAAAAGATAATAAAGTTCCCAGGTATCCCTTTTTTTTTTCTTTTTTTTTTTTCCTTTTTTTTTCTTGTTTCACAGGCAATGATAAGTCATCAATTCAATCCTGACTTTTTGCTTGAAAATCTCTGTCAAGTAATCATCTCTTCGCTTGGTCTCCGTACTCTGGGCCAAGAGAGATTCGATGCGATGGATCTCTAGAGCAGTCAACGGAGGAAAGGAATGATTACGCAATTCTTTATACCACTGAAGCAACACTGCTTCTTCTGAGATGAGACCCCAAGCGTACTCCAGATACTCGTCCAATTTTTCTGCTTGACTCATCATCAGGCATTTATCGTGATGAGTTTGACTGGGATAATCGTTTTGACATCCATAGCAATCTTTCTTGGTCAACCCTGTAATGGTTTCTGCCAGGTGTTTGGCTAAACAGGAGACTAAATGTTGTTCTTGTTCTGGCCATCTGGACATGACCATAATCTCTTCGTCTTTGTCTTGTTCTGTGGGTTCCAAGATATCCTCCCATCCTATTTCCAAAGATTCTCTACCATTCAAAGAGGGATAAGAGTCTTCCATAGCTTCTAATAGTCTAGAATGACTTCTCTCAAACTGTTGATTTCTAGAGTGTTGTAGAATTCGGCATACAAGACGACGTTCACCGTCTCGGTTAGAGCTTCTGCAAACTGAAGTTCCACACGAAGTTGACCGAATTTTATAGGATGGAAATGTCCCTCGTCGCTGCCTTGGTCTGGAGTGAAATCAAAGGCCCACAAAGTGTAGCCTCCTGCATAATTGTCGTACGAAATGCCGTGGCTGCTGTTGGTCCCTAACTGTCCCGTGGCTTCGTCCAGGGACAAGTACGATCTCAAGTAATTCTTCTGGGTAAAGTTAGGTTCGAAAGGTCTGGTACACAAGGTCTTGCCATCGCGACTGACACTCTGTAGTGCTTAAATTCGAAAGAATTGGCAGTAACGGCTCTTTTGAGGGCTTCGTTGCTGACTATGCCAACGATTAAACGTTTGGGTAACTGTCCTTGGAACAGATGATATTCGATCTAGAACAAGATTCCAGCGACAATCGTGAAAGTTTTCACATCCACCTGGTAGTCGTTCTGCTCAAAGTGTGGCTGATGTCGTTTCCCACTTTAGACAACACTTTCACGCGTCGCAAGTGGAGTCTGGCTTCTTGGATGATGGTTTTGTACTCGTTGGCATTGGTCATCAAATGGAAAACGGTACTGCTACGATTCAGTCTCAGGCGGAATGCAAACGATCCATCAATTTTAAACTACGTCCTTGCAGATTTTCTTTCGACAGTCGTTAAAGCCCACATTGTGAGGATCGTCAGCTGCTGTTAGAGCTGTGTCGTTAAACTTTTCCTCGCCCGCTGTGTTAGGTTTCAATACGACGCAAGCATCCAGATGAGTGTTCTTGGCATCTTTTCCGTACGCCAAGAGATTTTCCAGGTAGGCTCGGTAAGGGTAAGTATCAATGCTGCTGCTGACTAGTTTTTTTATTCAAGTACAAATCCACTTCGCTGAACAAGGAATGTATGAAATTGTTGACCAGAGCTACTCTGGAATTACCATCTGGATCAGTATCCTCCGTATTGATCACTTTGACTTTTCAGGTTCAAGTAACTGCTATTCAGATCGATCTAATCTTCGGGCTGTCCTTTGATTTCAAATTCGATGGGGGCTGAGGTTGTGAAAGAGGAGATGGAATGAAATTATACCCATTGGGATTCTTGGATCGTCATCATAGCGGTTAGCATGGCAAAGAGATCCAGTTCCGACTTGAAACATTAGCAAGACTCTCGGTGCATTTCTCTCTGTTATTTAATAATCAGAAACGTCTAATTCTCGGACGGTTCTTCTTTTCTTGGTCTTTCTAGCTCTGTGTGTTTAAAGGCCTCTAGAGGGGTGTCTTCGTCGTCTCTTTCTGCCTTGTCCTTGCTGTGGCGTCAGGGAAGCAGGAATGACTGACTCCAGCGTCCAGGGCATTTATAGGAGTTTATCGTCGGCCCAGAATGTCTTTGCCAGTTTGAAGCAAGACATTTTGCCTGCTCTCAAGAAAATTTGTTTGGACTTTTGTTTGTAGATGATGACATTTTGGAGAAATTCTTTGCCTTGCATCAAAGCAGCATCTTTCTAGGCGTGCAATCCTAGTGTCACCATCGGTTTCAAAAAGTGGGCCACCGAACGAAACGCCGATTTCAGCATATCTCTTAAACCATGTCCTCGCTGTCGAGCGACTCTTCTGTGCACAGGATACATGACTTACAAGTCGTTAGAGAATCGTTTTCGAAAATGGAGTTTCATCGTAACTTTCCCTTTGGAGAATGGAATATTTTGTCCCAGATCTACTTTTATCGAATAGTGACGATGTACAAATTCGCGGTGAACGTGATTGGTCAATGGTCGTGGCAGAATCCACTTTGAAAGGAATGACTCGCAGTAACGGTACGGATGTATGTCCCGCCACGTTTTACTACACCACATCAGAGTACACAAAGATCAAATGTAATCCTTGGTTCAGTTCGCAAAAACTTCGCAAAAGTCAAGTTTTTGGCGACGGGTGGTATGAGTGGACCCTTGATCATCTTGAGGTCTCCACCCAAAATGTCAAACAATTCAGGGAAAAATGTAATGGCCATCGTTTCAGCATCCGAAATTTCATCAGTAGGCGACGAGCCACTTTATGGTACTCGAGATTGACACTTCGTTTTGGTTTTGTCCAAGGCTCTGCCAAACAGCGCATTGAATTTTAAAGCTATCGTGTCCACTAGATGTTGACCATTAAAATAATAGCCTGCAGGAATTCTCAATATATAGATGTACCGTGGAGTATCGGGGGACACTGGTCTTTTCATAGCGGCATCTACAGTTTCGTTTTCATTCAAGTATTGTTGCACTTGGTCGTTCAGAACTTCCACCTCAAAAGTGTTTTGATTTTCAGTGATGGTTTTGATTTGCCTACGGCGAATCATTTTGACCAAAGCCACTTCCCAATGGGCTTCGTGATCCAATTGGATGGCCTGAGGTAATTTGGCCGTGAAACAGCACCAAGTATTGTAGGGAAACACATCCATGGAACTGTCACTGGGTTAAGTAAAATTCGTTATTCATAATTCCAGAGTTCTGCTCTCCGAGGGGTCACTGGCGGTCAGATGACTGTCTAAGAGAGAATTGTTGTTCTTATTGTGACCGTTGGAAGGGTGATTGGCGTTGGCCGCAAGACTCCCGTTGTTACCGTTAGAGTATTTCAGGGAAGGATTGGGGAGAAGGTAACCGATGCAACTACTCAGTAAAATGGTCCACAATTGTTTGTCTCCTTGTTGCAAACTCAGATCGGCAATGGCAGCACCGATGACACAATACACCACAAAGATTTGGCAGAAAAAGACGATTTGCATTTAAGGCACACGTTCTCCACACCACACCCCCAAGGGTTGCTTTTGTAGATCTTGCAGAGAAGAACTCAGTGAAGGAGTGGTCACTGTGGTGGTTGAGGCTGTGTTAAAGGGCATGATGGTCATTTCTTTTTATAGTCGATGACTTGAGAAGCGTCGATCCAAGAGTCAAAACTCGGCGGATGTCCTTTCCAATGTACTTTAACTTCTTTGACATGACGTTTTCCAACTTTAACGGTTCTTCGATCGAGAATGCTTTTGATATCGTACACTTCGTTTTCTTTTTTGGTTATGTGTTGTAACTCGGGCAAGTAAAACGTTCTTTTTAACATATCCCCGTTCATGTCTTCCAATTTAGAGACGGCAGGATGACGACCACGCACTCGTCCAGTGACACGAAACAATTCGATGGTCCAGTTGGGTAAGTAACCTTTGTCGAAAGTGCCCAATCTTTCTTTTTCCAACCCTGTTTCTAGTGCGAACTCGGGGAAAACACCCAAACTAATCCATCATATGCGTTGATGTAGGGATAGTGAAGTCGCATCCTCGCGATCAGAATTTGTTGTAAGGAGCTCGGCAAAGCCTCGTTTCTGCTAACAAGTACAAATTTTCAATAATAGCTGAATCCAAGAAAAATATAAAATCTTGCTCTCTTATCCATACCTCAAAATCCTCTTCAGGCTAAGTATTATGATCTTTGAAAAGTTGAAAAGAAAGTAAATGACTTAAATTATATCATTAACACTCCTGGGAGGAGAAAACAAAACAATTTTGCTTCAAGGAGTATTTTGATAGTGATAGCCATGTTAATCATTTAGTTAATTTAGTTGTACCTGTCCCACACAGTGAGGATTTAATTGATGGATTGCAATCGGACTGTAGCCACTTTTTTGTAACCAGTCTTCTGAATTAAGAAATATTGAATAATCTGGACCAGAAACTTTCAAACCTGCAGCAACAAGAAAAGAGTGAACTAAAACAGCTGTGATTTAAATATGAGCACACGTTTCCAGATGTTCCAAAACAACAAGTACAATCTACCATGACGCTAAAATTGTACATTCTACACCTGTGAATTAGCAGCCGTACCTGATGAACACTCTCTAACATGAATGTTTGAAAAATAAAATTCAGTATTTGCTGGAAAATTTCATAGAACCAAGTAAAAATGACTGGAGTTCACCATGTATTCTTGTACCGAAATCAATAATACTTTCTGCATATGCACAGACTATACAAAAGTGAACCGTGTGACCAAAATAGATTAATTTCCATTGCCATGAATCGATGACTGCATTGACAAAATTGGAAATGCAAAATGTCACTAAATTTGATCATCACAAACGATTTCGGCAGATTCCACTGACGGAAAGTGCAAAGGAAATATCGGCATTCCTAACTCCAGATGGACATTGTAATATTCAAAATTCATTTGTGAGAAGTACAAATATTTATTACAAAAATAATATTTTCGAAAATTGTTTGATAATACGCTGTTCATATAATTACATTCGTAACAAGATTACTCGGGATTTTCCATACATTCCTTACTGACGGAAACAACCGAAGATCTGGTACAATTAAAATGTACCACCGGGAAAAAATACCATTAACTCCGTGCACCTCTAGACTGGTTTTAACTTAGAGTTTATTTTTGTACGGGCTTGGCTCAATAAAGAAAAATAAATATGCAAGTATTTGTAAATATTGATTAGTAACGTCTTGACAAATTATTTGTGTACCGGTTTTATTATGCACAGTTGACCCTGCAGTAAATAATCAGCTTGAGTGTATTATTGCACTTTTAAAGACCGTGTAACTCATATATTGGCAGCCAGTAGCACCATTATCAAAGCTGTCAGCATAGCCGAGGTCACGTGGTTTTACCACAAGTACTACTAATTTTAGTCAAACGTTGTGTGCCGTAGCAGTTACATGACATTTTTTTTGTGAGTGAACATTTTATTATATGTCATTGTTTTGAAAGTTGCAAGTCATGAATGGAAATGTTGCTTGGTGGGAAATGATTTAAAATACTTCTGGACGAGGAGCTTAAGTTGAAGCTAATGTTGTGGAGGTAAACTCCCTCGCCGGAAAAGTGCTACTGAAAAAAAAATTGAATTCGTTCTACCGGATTACTAAATCGTTCATAGAGATTATTAATTCGTTAGAACCGATAGCTAAATCATTCTCACAGATCACTATTACTTCGTTTAAACGGAATACTGAATTACTGAATTGTTGTAACATATTAGTAAATAGTTAAAATTAAATAGTAAATTGCTATAACGGATTGCTAAATCGTGAGAACCTATTAATATGTCTCCGGAATGATACATAGCAGCAGGGAGACGGAACAGACCAAACACTCGCGACCTTATTTCATCAAAATAAAGACTACAACAAAATCGACCATAAAAGGCTGAGCGAGGCTAAATAAAGCTAAGACCAAATAAAATCATGTTATCTTGACGTCATTAAAGTTATTAAATCATCAGTGCCAGTAAAGTTATGAACACAAAGTGAGTAAAGATAACATGATCCTTTTGCGTATCAAACGTACCACGGTATAAGTCAAATCGGGGTAGACGTAAAGATGACTTTAAAATTTTTAAGAGACGAGTCAAAGAAGTTGCTAGAACACCATTACCTAGGGATATATTATCGCCCGAAAAATCACCATTCGGAATACCTCGCATTGAAGAAGAACCGGAAATGGCCTTGCCACTCGCGATGTGCAAGCACATCGTGATCATAAATAATTCCCCCGAAATTTTTAATGAAATAGCTGCGATTTGTCAACGATTATTCACAGGTGGTATCATGGGTCGCAGCGTTTATTGGGCACTAATCGATGAGATTAATGATGACGATCCGTTTACGGATTACTACAACGATTAATTGGTATGCAATTAGATCAGTGATAACAATATAGCATGGTCATACACAATGCTCATTGTGAAGCCATGATGGTCAGGCTGATAAATTCAGGATTATCAACATATAAAGCTATCTATGGAGATGGACTCAGCGATGTTGTCCAAGGTTTATTCAGAACTGTAGCACCAAAAGCGATCCCGATTGTAAAGCAATTAGGAAATGAAAGCCATCGACTTTGTTCTTTACAAAGCTACCAGCGCCAATTGTGATGTTGCTGGTAAAGCACTATCAGCGATCCGAGACAGACTCGCACAATTAATACGACGAAAGTAGCCAGTAAAACTGCTCAGCACCAGAGTGATGCCAGCAAGCGTCAGTAAAATAATAAATCATGCTGCAAATGAACGGTTGAAAGAATTATCGGGCGTACCGTCATCCAGTGGCCTAAAACAAGAAGCTGCTGAGGGAGAAAAAAATGTAGTAGCAAGTCTGATAACAGGAGGTGGTCTGTCTCGACTTCGTTTTAGATAACAGCAAATACAATGAAATGTTCAACGTTGCACGTGTACCTGACTCACGTGGACGAATCGAACTGCAAGTTCAGGATACAAGCATGTATTTCTTGCCCGCTACGGCATTCTTTGAGATCCAAAGTCAACTTTTGAAAGCGGATAACGCAGCATATGGAATTGGAGATCGAGTTGATTTTGTTAATAATGGTGTTACGGCTTTATTATTGCTGTTATACTGTCAGACAAAACAATGCAGCTCGAAGGTGTTGGTGGACGAATGTGAGTTGTTGGTGCACCAGTGGAAAATATGTATTCCATCCAAATAAGTATTTGAATCATTCATAATGCTGTTTAAATGTCATATCAACATTTCAATGTTACTCTGATACCTGATCAGATTAAAAAGCTACAATCAGCACCGAAAGAAAGCGCTGAAATAAAACAATATTACTAAATTCAACGGCGCTGCAACGTCCGAATAAATTATCGCTGACCGATCGTCAAATGAAACACTTTAATGATGCCAAGAAATCAAAAACCGGTAGTAGACTTGATCTTTCTGCGGGTGCCATTAACGATATAATATAGACTGGTAATATATTTCCACTTCGTGCAGTTATACCAGGATTGATTGCCGCTGCGGTACTAGCTACCGGAATGGCATTGACGAAAGCGATAGGGCACGGAGATCCAAACAACTCCAAAGACTCCAAACAAAAGAAAAAAGAAAAAGGGACGCATCGTCCAATCACTAGTGGTAGGAAGCGGCCTACGACCACTGCGTGGTACGATCGGGGTCGGAGACTACCAGGAACGTTTCTCTAAAATTCCCAAGCAAGCATCCTATGTCCAATTGTGATTTAGTTGATGCTGCCCGGCAATTACTCATTAAAAAACTTTAGAGTGATTTTCCTGCGCGATCAATTACCACAACTACCAAATACTGTCTAAACTGGTGCCTTTAATCTCGATGAAAGTTCAAACCTAGGAACTCGATGGGTTGCATACGCTATTGATCCACGTATTGTTGGTTTTTTTATTCGTATGGATTGACACCATCTAAAGAATTTTAAAAATATATCGGTGGATTTGCTAGTAACATACTGATCTGCCATTCAACATTACCAACACAGACATTAACAGATCCACCTACATGCGGTCCAGAAGTACTTGCTGTACTTAATGCTATATCAAGGTCATCAGAACCGCCGCATAAAGTTGTACACATATGCACCAGTCGACGGTATAGCCGTCCCGACAGTATAACCGTCAGTCGGGTTAGACAGCTTCGGAATTTATAATGGTAGATATTTACGGAAGATCTCACGCTAGAGTTAAGAGACCTGGTCCTGGTGATGTTGATTTGTCAGAGTATGTAACTAAAGATGAGCTTGCTGATCTTATGAACCTCGCTGGGGTTGACAAGGATGAAGTTGTTATTTTGCAGGATCAATATGGAAGGCTAAAGCCAAGCAATATTAGGTATATTGATATTGTCCGGCGAGTTTTAGGCGCTACCGTCGATAATATCCTAGTATTTACTGACACCGGGAAAATCAGAGACTCGAACATATCAAAGATCAGAAACAGGATCAATTAACATGTTTCTAAAACCCGCGATAACATGACCGATCAACAAATATAAACGGAAACAGAATTGTTTTTCTGAGAGAACTAGCATTAGACGATGACTCCGTAAGGAAGAAGTACGTGGATATCCGTAGAAACAACTTTTGCAGACTCAATAAAGCCATCGAAGATTTATTTGGAAGTCCAATAGTCGTCAACATTAAACTCTCTGAAATTCACAATCAGATCAACGAGCTGGCCAACATTAAAAGGTCAGTCACAAAAGCGATATCGGACATCGAAACGATTAACAGAACGCTCGTAGAATCCCTAGACATCGTTGAAAAATATCAGAATGATTGAAGCGTGTGTAATTCATAAGGTTCCCATCGTCAACTTAGTATACATAGTAAAATCTGGATGAGCAACATAGTCAAATTAGGATAACACCATGAAACACAACGCTGAGGTCACCGGCGTGTACAGGCTTTCAATATTTAGCTCTGCAAAATTTACTACATATCCATGGCTTTATTCAACCGATGAAATTTCTTGAACTGTGTCAATCATTCTAAATCGAAATACCTAAGAAATATTCATGTTGGATCCCATAGATAAAAAATTAACCGCAACGACGTATTGGTGGTGTCAGGAATTTGTCACAAACACGCCTCAGTTGACTGGTTAACATTCACATAATGGCGGTGCTTCGTGATTTGTTAGTGAATCTTGCACAATAGTTCAGATACGATGAAGCATGTCCGTGGCAGGCTCGTTGAAAAATGAAGTCAATGAGCACTTGGTAAAACACAAAAATATAGCAGACGTTTCATAGTCATCGATAATGTTGTATATGCGGTATCCGCTGTAATCGCTGGAACAACGACGTTAATCGGCACATTATTAGCGACGTAAATGATATCGTCAGTGATAGGAATCGGTGTCGCTGTTGTTGTTGGCATTGCTGGTATCCTTAATATTATTGCAAATCGAGGATCTACGTGAGCGGCAAATAAATTACATAACACAGAAAAATAGTGTGGGTGGCGACAAATGCATGTATAAATATATCATTGATGATATCAACGGGGTTAAACGACGGTGTAATATCAGAGAGTGAATTTTCTGCAATCAGTGATATTTATCATCGGTATCTAAAGATAGCGTCTCGCAAGGACGCAAGCATACCGACGCCGTCAGCATCCAGAAATAACGTTAGCTTCTGATGGGACGCCGGGTATCGCTAGCGATCCATCGCTAATCGAAACTGGCGTTGGACCGTGAAACGCTAAACTTTACATTTAGAATCTGTATAGATACTAATGACCGCTGACTCATGAGTCGGTACAGAAATAACCACGATTGGAACAAATTATTGTTAACACGACACCGCCGATAACCACGGTGATATCAAAGGCATCAACGCATCTGGAATTTAATATTAGTTTTCCTATCCCGATAAAGGCGCAAATGGGGCATGGAGGGTCCAGCAGAAGCTTAGAAATCACGCTTGCACAATTACGAGTTTATAATAGTTGGCCAAATATCAGATCAAAATCGTTTGGTGGATTACAAGCTAACAATTCGTACTATTCGCGTATAAGAACAAGAAAGTTGAAGGCAAGCCTTCTGCACGCCTGACTGGAACGTGATTGGTTTTTCAACAGGCTCATATCAAATCGAGCAAATCAACGATGAATTTCAACGCAGGATTAAACCAATAAGAAGGGAAGAATCAGCGATCACAATAACAGTACATGAACCAACACTGAGTTACGCAACTGAAATATCAGATCCTGACATGTTGTTGATATATGTCAATCGTCAACCGTGTTGGGATGGCCTCTAATACAACCACCAATACCGATTTAACCAAGCGATCACAAAAATCGGAGTCTTTAGAAGAACAACTAATATTTTTAAAAGAACCAGAGTACAGAAATCACCCGCGATGGAAAGGTAATGTGAAAGATCTATAGTTTCATTATTCTAGAGTCTACAAACGAAGAGACTTTGATGTACTATATTGTGAATTATGATTAGGAAATGAAAATGCACCGGCAGGAGTTTCCGCAAGGTCGCTGCTTGATGATATCACTGGTGAACATAATCGTGTTCTCGATGACTTACGGCAGTTATTTAATAAGTATATACTTCAATACCCAACCGATTACCTCAAGCAAAGAATCATCGCAACAGTATATCATCTATTCCATGTAAAATTTGACACTTTGTTTTATTATCAATCTATCTCATCTACGGTATATAAAAGAGGTAATGAAACAACAAAAAAACAAACAGGTATTTCTTGATAATTTTAAGATCACCGAAGACCAGTTATCGACATTTACACTACCAGGGTATGACCACAATGGAATGAAGAACAGTTTATCGACGTCGTCGATGAAATCACAGAGGCATCTGAAAAAGTAAATGCAGATTTCATTTTAAAAAAATCCGCAGCATATACAGGCATCCTCAAACACAATAATGGCGTTGATAGCAGTGGCTGACATATAGCACCAGACGTGGTTAATATTGCTTCGACGATTTCCGTGAATTTGGTGAATGATGCTGTTGATGGTAGTTATCAAGCAGATTTCGAAAACTCCAAGGAGGCCCAACATTGTTATATCTTTTATAGCTTTTCTCCGCAAATACCTCCTGGTAATATGATTGTGTCAGTGCCTATTAATTCTGTTTATTTACAATGTCATAATCCATCATTGTCACTAGAATGATTTCGTCTGACTGATACACAGGCATTTACTGGATATTCATGGTGAAGAATTAACTTTGAGCTTGTATATTCGAGACAGAGTCTCGTGAGACATACCGTGAAATCTTCCATCATAGAATGATCCAAGAATTCTGAATAAGTAAAAAAAAAAAAATGTTCAAGCATTCCGATGTTTTGCATTCTAAGGTCTACGGTCAACCGTTTAATGTTCCTAGGATTCCTTAGAATCTTTGGATTCTGTGGATTCTTCCATAAATTTCTTTAGCTGTTTCACACGCTCATTTACAACTTTTTTGTTTCATATTCTTGGGACAAAGCCAATCTAATTTTCTCTCTTGTTGCTGTAAGTGGAACACATTCAGCAATATTTTTATCATCAGAAATCCAAGCGAGGGACATTATCATCGCTTGCTGAAGTAATTTTGATAAATCGATATTCTGCTGCTAATGTGTATCTACCATCCTCTCGTCGTTTTTGCAATATTTCAAAATCGTCGTTGATTTTTTCTGTATTCGCAAACGAATCAGTGAGTGTAATACCATCCTTTTGTAATGTCTCAATCGCAGAAATAATCACATTAATATTTTCTTGATTCATTATATGACAAAATAATTCTTTAAATAGCAGGATCGCTGATACAGAGATACTAAAATCTTATTTTCTAATTACACCGCTTTGATAAAGCCGAGATGGTTTAGCAATCTGCGACATCTACTGAATATGGATGAATATCAAAATATTTCAAGCGGCTTTCATTGATGATAATTCTTTTCTTTCGTTGGATTTTAAGTTCATCGAGTACTTGCCAGTGCTATCCCGTTTGCTGTTCTCGCTTTGTGTAATAGCCTGAAGATTGTCTTGACGATTATCGATTTTATCACCTTTAATATGAGCAATAACGGGATCTTTATTGATCCAACCGTTAAAACACTCGTAAATAAATCTATGGGAGATATAATTATTTGCTTTCCTAAGACAAATGATGAGGCAACCGGCATTAACGACAAAGTTTCCTTAGTCGACATTGTCTGATCAGACCAAGGCGATTTGCCTCATAATCATCAAAACTGAGGAGTCTTCTGAACTCATCAATGTTAGAACGCTTTGCGTTCCCTTGCTCCATTAATACATAATAATCCTTTCTCCAATTAATAATTATATATTGCTAAGGAAAATCATCCCAACCGCTTTAATTTTTAAGATAATCTTTAGGATCTTTTGTCAGACCTGTAGCTCGGTAATCGCAATATCGTTTCAAAGCTCTGTATTTTATGTCACCAAATAAAACACAAAACTCAGAATTACCTCTAACGTCAACACCGCAACTCCCCTCATAACACTTACAGAATGATGGTCGCAATACTCGTAATAACAAGGTTTTCGAAAGAAAGTTTTAGATTCAATCATCAACCATTTGCAACAATTTTTTGCTCTTGACGCAATTATACAATAACCTGTTATAACAGTTAATTAAAAAAATTACCTTTATTATATATATATTGTCAAGTTGGAGAATAGGAAATTAAATTAAGGGAGAAATATCTTCGGTTAAAAGCGATACATCAAAAGTGGCTCAGGAAACCTTGAGACATTAGATTAAAGCGAGAAGAGCTATGATTAAAACCCAGATGTTTGATTTTGACAGATTAACAGGTCTTAGAAGACCATAGCAATTATCCGTGAGGCCAAGGAGGAGTTTAGGAAAGATGAAGCAGAGCACATTTAGTCAATGTTTCAGATTGATCAAGACGATACTTTCATCTTTGCTACAAAGAACAACCAGAGGGCAAGGATGATTATTCATCATCTTGACGAACGAAGACACTTTTTTGGAAATAAAGTTAAATTTGACAACAATGGTTGGATTATCCTTAATAAAAGCGACCATGCTCGGGAATCAAAACATTACCAACATATCAGTAGTATAGTAAGATGGGGAATCTGGTTCACTCAGTTCCCTGCGTGATCTCGGTGAGTGACTCCCCTATGGATCTATGCTACTGTGGATTTTTTTGGCTCACTCTTGATTGTGTAAGAGATGTGCTTGTAGTAAAGCAAAGAGCTCTCTTCCGTGTTATCCTTGGAGTGTGGATCGACTGTGTTCTAGTGCTGAGGTTCGCAGTAGTATTCCAGTAGTGGGATTAAGTGAAGAGGAGTCCAAGGAATGGCTGATGCGAACAAATGATATTATAGGATATGCGAATAAAGATTTGAGTTATGTTCCTGGGATGATATATTGTGAGGAGAGTGAAGATGAATATGAGAACGAGGAGTGGGTGAGATGCAGTCATAGTCATCAGCGACAGGTGCAACGGTATAATCAGCAATACTACATAAAAATAAGCTGAAGCGTTTTAATTTAACAGCGCTGCAGCGGGATCGTTTTTATCAGTTGCTGAATAGTGTGACTCGAGTTTAGTTGGAGGATCTTGTGAAATTTATAAAATATGAGTATGTGTTCAAGAGTATATTTGAGAAGATGTGTCTTTACGAGCATGCGGAGAAATGTAAGACGGTATTTGGGAGGAGCATAGGCGAGGAGCATGATAAGATTATTTCGGAGGCGTTGGTGTCGGATGAGACAATGGCGTCAGCGATGCCGCTGAAATCCACGAGTTGAATTGCTCAGGATAACCAAACCATTTGACGAGAAATTTTTTCCTTTGGTGGAGACGACTTTTTCGACTCTGAAGAGGTTTTGTTTTGTTATTTTGCAATTCCTGCTCGTAAGAAGAACCATGTATGGGTTCTCCCTAGGAATCTTTGGGTGTGTACGTGACCGGAATGGGTTTTTTTAATGGTATCGATAACAAAGACTTCTTCGGTCCAGTTAGGGGTGTATCCCTTTTCGACTGTAGTTTTCTGTCTGTTAATTCTGACGTGATCACCTACTTTGAATTTGGATCTAAAACATAAAGCGTCAGTGACTTCTTGTTTTTTATCCATTGATGATGCATCTATGGGTGTCATTTTAATGCTGCAGTGCCATGTGTGATTGTATTGGTCAACGATTTCTTGCAAAAATCGAAGTATTGGTTTGTGTTATCTCTGGTAAATCTCTTTCACATGCGATTATGGAGAGTTCTGTTAAACCGCTCTACGACGGCCGCTTTGATTTGATTATGTCTGGCGTACAAGATAATATTATTTTTTAAGCCAATCTGAGACGGTTTTGTTATAAATCTCACTACCATGATCTACCCATAATTTACTGGGCTTTCGTGCACCTACCATGCTATCAAACGCTGCAACGATAGAATTTCCTTTTAGCTTTTTAGAGGAACCACCCGGGCATATTTTCAAAACACATCGAAATCGTCATGAGATATTTGAAATGATCGTTGTATGCACTGTAATCTCTCACGTCGAAGAGATCGGCCGAAAGTTGCAGCGATTCCTGCTAATAGGGATGCGATAATTTCTCCTTGTTAGGTCAGCTGTGACGCTGACATATTAAGAACCATTCCATTTCGTGCAGAGGCATGTTTAGCTACTATGTGGCTTGACGGCGAGCCAGCATGAGCGCGTCAGGTCCTGTGAGCGCCGGCGCTTTAAGCCTGATCGATATGGGTCGTTTGATTGTGGTCGCCAAAGCAATACTTATTTTGTTGCTGCGGTCACAGCGTTAAATCTACTGGAACGTAAGACATGGTGTTATAGTAAATGCTATTATATTTCTTTTTTTTTGGGGGGGGGTCCTTTTGACTGGTTTATTTCGAAAACCATTTGACGATGTCACGGTGTCACGCTTTTGTCGGAGATTTCCGCCGTGGCAGTTTCTGATACGGGCAACACCATTTCCTACCACCGCTTTATGTGTAGCTCCAATAATGGCTCCAGTTCCTGCCGCAAGCCCCAACGGAGAAAGAAACGATGCAAACAATTTTGGGGCCACGGTCTTCATGAAAGGAATGATAGCTATGGCTATGGATTCTCTGTCGAGTTGACGACGTTGAGATAACTTTTTCTACTTCATTTCTCTATACATTACACGAGGATGTTCATTTTTCCATTGAGCACATCCAACGTCATGAATCGGTCTGACGTCAATAGCGCATAGCAGATGTAATCTTCACCTGGATCGCCAATTGTCCACCGGATTTGAGACGCTCGGAATGTGTGAAGACATCGAAGTGAAAGATGGGATACAAGTAAGCGAAATCTTCCAGTGAGATCTGCATGCCGTTGTCCACGTCCTGGTACTTCTGCATGGCTTTGATCAACATCATCTACGCGCGAGAATAATGTCGGCAAAATTGCACACGAGTTCTCGCTCTGCATATTGTCTGGAGTTGATGCGGACTTGAATAAGAGACAGACAGAGATGCTTAAACACGTGCTTGTTTCCATTTTGGTTTTCTCGTTGCGATGCCAGCTGAAACACCACGAACACGTGTCTGAAATATTCGCTGATTGGATTGGTGGCGACTGTCCACTAAGAGGTCTGCTGGGCTGACGCATGTAAATGCGATGATGCTCAAATTAAAATTTCTTGGTGAATCTAGCCAAAATCGATTCCATCTCGAGCGTATGCGCCATCGAGGCCGTGATTTTGGGCATCCACAGTGACAGCAACGTCATGTTGAATTGTCCCTCATCTGCAGCTTCTGCTTTGTGCATGTATTGGGAAGAAAAATCTCTTTCCAGCTCCAGAGTGTGCTTGACGCCTCTGAACACCGTTCTGATATCCTTGCACACCCCGAAGATGCTGCCGAAGGGAATCATCATGCAGATCTCGTGGCCGGCATCGATGAGAACACAGTGAACTTCAAATCCCACGTTGTAGGCGGCATGACGTGCAAAAGCAAAATTGGCTCTGAAGTTACCTCCATTAAGAGCATCAGCATCACCTACAGCAGCTACTGTAATTCAGAACTCACAGCCGCGCCCGTGTTCGTGTCTCTAAACCACCACATCTTGGTAGCGTAAATTTGCATGTAGTCATCGCTCAACATGATCAAATTTCGGATCGTGCTAGCCTGTGGTAAGTAGCCATTGATTTCTTCCACGGTCTCCATGTTTAGTTGGTATTGTGCCGACTTGATAACGACCATTAATTGTTTTGCAAAGTGGCTTGTGCACCCGCCAAGTAGTTTCCGCCCTTCGTAGGTTGTATTTTTTTGCGGATTTCCAGAAAGGCCTTATGGGTAAGTAAGTACACATCTTCGTCAAGCGTCTCTATTTTTCAATGCGTGCTCGCTTTAAGATGGGTGATGATCGTGTCCTGGTATTCGACGTACTCGCACTCGGTCATCGAGTCGTCGATGGGGGTGTCATCGTTCAGCCTAAGGTAATTGGGGGCAAATATCGAATACATGACGTAGCTATGTTATAATCGTGTTACAAAATAACACTGTTATTAAAAGACATAATATGTCTGAAAAAGCTAGGACAGCACAAATCAAATGATTACTGGGTTACGATAACACAGATCGCATTAAAAATTTGTATTTGAAATTGTTTGATAGATCAGCTAGTTCCATTGGCTCCAACAAAAAAAAAATACTAGCAGGTATTTCTGTTAAGATAAAACAACTTGTAGTCGTAACGCGTGATGTCTCCGATGAGTACAAGGAAATTATGACGATTGTAAACACGCCACGACATGAGCTAGCTCGACAACTAATGAAAAAGTATGATACGCTGACAGGTACAGCTGTAAGGTATCCGTTAGCAAATACAGCTCTGTACAAACTAGCGTCTGATATAATTGATGTAGAGCGTGCTGATTCTGAGAAACATCGTGTGCTATTCAAGAAAGTTCTCGAACAGATCAAATACGTTACTGTGAAACGTCGTCAGAGATACAACTTACAGATGAAAGAGTCGTCGTTTGCTAGATTCAATAAAACGTACTTGTTTGAGAATACTGAATCGCCTGACTTTAGCCAGGATGATCTTCACAGACTTATCAGAACAGATGTTGTTGAGGAACAAAAAGAATTTCCAAGCATAAAAATGTTAATTCAGTATCATGTGCTATTCAGCAAAGCAACGGATGCAGAAAAGATTGCAGAACCGTACCTGACAAAGAAAAGCAAAAAAAAATGTTTTCAAAGGCTCAGATGTTGCTGTGATCGCAAATGAATTTTATCAAGAGATCAGCAAGATAATTAAAGATTACACAGCGTCCGGTTCCTGCTGGGTCTTACAGCAAGTCAACCAGGTCTTAATACACACCCACAAGTAATATCCGCTTCGTGGTGGGTCATTTGTTGAGCTGCCAGCGAAAATAAGAAACTCTCATTGCTGCGTGAACATTAAAAACGATGATGACAGATGTTTGATGTGGGCGCTGTTCTCAGCGTGTTTTGCAGTCGTCAAAGACGCCAATCGTCCTAGCAAGTATCGCGAACACATTTCAAAGTTAAATTTACTTGGTGTTAGGTTTCCAACGCCGATCGAGCAGATCAAGATGGTCGAGCGAAACAACATGCAGTTCCTCGTTGGCAGGATGAGCATTTACTCGATCGACGATAACAGCAAAGTTTATCCTCTGCAGGTATCACCGCTTGCTTGTGAATCAACTGTAAATTTGCTGTTGTATGACAAGCATTAAGTTTGGATCAAAACTATCGGTGGATTAACCGGCAAACAGTACAGCAATCACAAGTCAAAGATGCACTTTTGTTACAGGTGTTTGTATGGGTGTCCTATCAAACAAGCGTTGGATGTTCATGCCAAATACTGCTTTGACGTCCAACGGATATCTATGCCTGGTGAAACAAAAATAAAATACTGAATTTCAAAAATCATAATAGAAAACAAAAGATACCTTTCACAATCACGTACGACTTTGAATCGTTGCTAGTACCTGTGATAAGAAATTGTAAGGTTTCAAGTTCAACTCTGACTGCTAGATCGTCAATTGTAAAAGTTCATCAGTATGAGCCGGATGGAGTAGCGTATAAAGTTACTTGTTTTGTTGATGCTAGTTTATCAAAGCCTGTTCAGGTCTATCGCTGGTCAGAGCAAAACACAGAACCACCTGATGTCTGGCTGTTCAAGCAACTGTTCTATGAAGAAAAAGAAATACGTAAGCTTCTTTCGCTAGTAGCGCCGATGAAATCGCTAACTCGGCAACAGAAAAGGGATTTTGAGATCGCGTGTGTGTGTTTTATCTGTGAAGAACCATTTGATGCCAACGCAAGCCCGTGCGATCAGTCGATGAGAAAAGTTCATGACCACTGTTATATCACAGGAATCTGTCGTGGAGACGCTCATGACAAATGCAGTTTAAGTTTCCACGCTCCAGACTTTATACCAGTTATAGCCCATAACTTTCGTGGGTATGACGGGCATTTCATCATCACAGCGCTAGGTAACCCTGATATTATCCGATTATGTGATGAACAACAACTTAGGATCAGCGGGATTCCAAACAATACTGAAAAATATATGTCGCTGACGATCGGCCGAATGAAATTCATCGACAGCATGCAGTTCATGGCAGCACCCTTAGATGAACTAGTTCGCGGTTGTAGCAAATTCAATAGCTTGACCGAGCACTTTGGAGGTAAAGTTAAATTATTGACTCGTAAGGGTATCTTTCCTTATGAGTATCTGAACAGCGGCGATCGATTCAGTGAAACATGTCTGCCAGACAAGGATATGTTTTATTCGTCGCTAATGTTGAAAAGCATTACCGATAATGAGTAAGAGTATGAGGCAAAGATATGGAAAAAATTCGATTGTATCACAGACGTGCTATTGCTTGACGATAGCTTTCAAAATTTCAGAGAAACAAGTATCAGCAACTATCAGCTCGAATCTTGTTGGTATTACTCAGCACCAGGACTATCGTGGGACGCATTACTCAAACAAAATAAAATAAAACGAGAACTGTTAAAAGACCCTGACATATCTCCGTCCTAACAAAAACTTACGCAGCTGCGAATAACAAGTACATGAGCGGATACGACAAAGATCTTCCATCGAAATACTTGATTTATCTTAATCAGAATAACCTCTACGAATACGCCTTGTCAGAGCCGATGCGGTATGGCGTATTTCACCGGATAAGTCCAGAATAGTTCCTCGACGAAACAGACAATCTTCGCTCAGAGACGTCAGAGGACTACAGTTATTTTGTTGAGTCAGATCTTGATTATCCAGCCCATTTACACGATCTTCCGTTTTGTACGGAATCAATTAAAATCGGTGATAACTTGCTATCACAGCAGCAACTCGATTAGCGCCGTGGTGGACCTTGTACGGTAAACAATTTAGTACCGAATCTCCTTGATAAGAAAAATTACGGTCGTCATTATAAAAGCTTGAAGCAAGCAGTCGACGCCGGACTTGTGCTTGTTAAAGTTCATCACGTGTTAAAGTTTTAAGCACTCACCGTGGATTAAAGGATACATCGACTCAAATACTGCTTGAAGAACAGTTGCAACTACTGACTTTGAAAAGAACTTTTTAAGTTGATGAATAATAATGTATTTGGAAAGACGACGAGCGAGTCAACATAGAACCTGTGAATAATGTTGCTCGTTTAAAAAAAAAAAAAATTGTTGCATCGAATAGCTTTGCTGGGATAATACGTATCAATGAAAATCTTGTTATTGTCAAAAAACATAAAAATAACTTGATGCTTGACAAGCCAATATATGTAGGTGCTGCTGTACTTGATCTCTCGAAGTGGTTGGTGTACGATATCCACTACAGTTTTGTTAAGCGTGTTTGGCCTAATGCTACTGACTCGCTTATGTATGAGGCCGAATGTGACGAAGTTTACAAGGATATCCACGATAACCCATCAGATTACCCTATCAGCAGCCGATTCCTTTGCAACGCCAACAAGAAGGTGATAGGCAAATTGAAAGACGAAAAAAGTTTTATTCCTATCTTAGAGTTTGTTGGACTCCGATCAAAGATGTATTCACTGTTACTCAAGAACGATAAAGTTACAAAGAAAGCAAAGGGTATTAAATGTCCAGTAGTTGAACATGTCCTTGGATTTGATGATTTTAAATCTGCCCTGTTTCGTTCTGTGTCAGAGCCTGTTAGTTACGTTTCAATGACAGCAATACGATCTTACCTTCATAGCGTTGAAACAGATGTGGTTGTGAAGTCTGAACGGCAATGTGTCGACGGCATGAACACTCTAGCGTTAGGTCATAACAAAACAAGAAATTACGATTTCATCGATTGGATGTTATCATAACCGGATAGCGAGTTTAAGTAGTAAGGAAAAAGGCGGCTACTGAGCGCAATTTTAGAGGGGTATCAAAATTAATTTGCTTCGATGTATATCGTTTGTAGTTACGTTGTATTTTTCATTTGCCGGATATTTGTTTCGATGGGGGCGTCAGGGGAAAAGAGTCACCATAGGGGTCAAGTGGTGTCAAAATAGGTGCAAAAGGGGCTTCAAAATCAGTGGAAGTGGTCCAGTTTTGGTACCCCACCCCCATTGGTCTCATAGCCGCCTTTTTCGTTACTACTGACGATCTCGGCTGGATTTTTGTAGTAGCGGATGACTTTTCCCTTACGGAGTAATTGTCCCGTCATCAGCTTATCCTCAACACGAAGTCTTTCTCTTTTATCAACTCTTCTTCCCATTTTTTAAACCTCACTCTTTTTTCCTTTCCAGCTCCAAGTGTCCTGTATAATCATAACGGCTTAATATAGGATTCTTTTCAAACTCCTCTTTTCTCGCTGCTATAATTTTTCTGACCTCCTCTTCTGATAATGATTCTACGCCTATGCTACAGGTTTCTTGGTACGGTGCTCTCCCACAGGTAGACTCGATGATAATCCTTAATCAGCCACTGCCGACGACTGCTCTTTCAGCCGAGCAGACTCCATAAAGATGGATTTGCCATGGGAGACATGGTTCTGGCTCCCGAGCGGTGAACTTTTCTCTGACTTTCAATTGTCAGTTCAGAATCGTAATCTTTTAACTCTCCAAGCAGCTGGCTGATGTTTTTTTTTTTCTTCTTCTCGTTCTCGTTCTTGTTGTGCTGAATCGACTGTCGGTACTGGATATGACCTACCAAGTGACGTGCAGCTACCGCATAATAGTAATTATCCTCTGTGGATGATACCAACATAACTTGCTCTTTGATGTCTGGAAGCATGTCTCTCACAAAATGCTCCAGCCATTCTTTGCTTAACGCAGTAGAAGACTGATAACCGATATGAAACGCCAAATCACCAAAGCGGCAGTGATCTTAGCATACTCAAGTTGTTTCATTATTCCCTCTTCCGAAAACTCACTCTAAAACTGTTTTCCAGTTGAATCCTTTCTTCCACTTTTTGAGCAAATCAAGACTGGCTTCAGTTTTGTTTCCTTGCATCTTTTGGGGTAACGCTGCTGTTTCTTTTTCTTTCTGTTTGATTTTTTTTTCAGTTCGGACTTCCTGGCTTCTCCCTTTTGTTCTGCATCAGCTCCCTTCATCATCGCGGCGACGTCATCTTCAGGAGCAGGAACCAACTCTTCCCGTAAGCGTGTTTAACAACTGATCTTGCTTCGTATCGTACGTCGTTTTCGCTTGACCGAGTTTCGTTAGAATAGGTTTGAACCATTGCCCTGCGACATCTCGCTTAAAGGACTGCTGACATATCTTGTCTTCGATGACGCGCTGCAGTAACACTGCACGCTGCACGATACACTTTTGAGAACGTCCTTGCGCTGACGACGATTGGTGATCTTTTTGAATGGGATGGTGCTGACAACTTTGTTTTCCAAAGAAAACTATGTTTACGAAGCAAACGTTTCTCGAAACTATGTTGATATACTAACTCGTTATGTAAAATTCATCAAAACCCTTTTCGATATCGTTCAGGGATCGTTTCCGCATCGCGATGAAACATCATAAAGTCATGTTTGGATCCAGATGTCACAGCAGCGTAGCAGTCTTTGAATTCTTTCACGGTGATACCGCTACAAGGGTCTCTCACGATCGTGTCGATATCTGTTGTCGAGTCCTGAAAACAGTACAATACACCCAGTCTTACGTCGGATGTATTTAGGCACATCGTAGTATGACTGAGTGAGATAAATGTTGTTGTAGCGCTTGTTTCTCGACAACGAAAATACTCGCAGATGCTGTTGATGTTCTCTCGGTCGATTTTAATATCGTAGAACACTGTGATCTTTTATGCGTATCAGAATCCAGTTCTTCTACGGGTTGTATCGATCCGGATCCACGATGGTAAAGACGTCTTCTGGCGTGTTTCCTGAGACCAAGTCGTCAAACTCGTGCAGATTCCTGTATTTGTTCTGGTGTAAATGATCACTCGGTCGTAGTTCAGCATGTTGTTCATGAGCATGTTCTTGAACAGATTCGTTTTACTACGACCGGTCGGACCCACAATCATATAATGGCAATCAAGCATAAAAAATTAATCTGGTGCGCTTTTGTTTTCTCCTTTTGTTAATGATGTTTAATTTCCATATATATAATTCACTCCGTGAATCATTCACGTGAATCGATCTTATCTGCAAACCACGTCGGAGTGAATACCGGACTGAACACGAGATCGACGATATTTTACTATTTGGAAATTTCAAGTGCGTGGGTGCAGCTCTGGAACACAACGCATCCTCATGTGGAGACTCGATGGCATCAAACATGAGAGCATCGCGGATGTGCTTTACAAGGGTACAGCAGAAATGGGAATCACCACACTGGAATTTTACACTACCGCGTCTAGCACGACCACGAAGTATTCCACGTTAAGTTTAATGCGCTCACGGCAGAACCTTCTATTCCTGGATAAAGTTATTTCCAAATCTTTTTACACTGGATGAACTGATCTAAGCCGATTATTTTAGCTTTATATAGATTTCGCCATGGCGGAAATTTTCCGGGTAGTTATTGAACTTTACCAGTTATTGTTTGACGATACTTACAGGCAGGATGCGTCGTATGCTGGAAATGACAATTACGTTCTCAAGCAGACCATGGGGATTTATGTAGATATCAATCAGGTGAGAAACATTTGTAAGTTTATCAGTAGAAAATGCACATGAACAGAGGAAACGCAATGAGATAAACCTCTCTCATATTTCAGTTGGGCATATGCGACAACATCAGCTCAGAGACACCACTGAAAAGTATTTTGATGTACTTAAATTTTGTAACTACAGAGAATCGACTCCGCTGGTCAAAACCATCAAGGGCATCGTCCACGACATTATCGCGTAGCTGCACCTGAACCTCGTGGACGTGATCGTGAAAACCGGATACATTAAACGATTACCGTTTGGTCGAAAGGAAGACGATGACGCCCACCGAAATGATCACGAGTTCATGGTCGTCTTATGAAAATCATTTCGCAGCAATCGAACACTGCACGGTGCCATCGACAAACGTAAATTTTTCTAACAGGTGGGCTTGGAGTACGAGGACGTGGAAGTCATGATGGGTGTGATGGAGCTCGATGATCAATCTGGAAACACTCCTGACGACGATGTAATTGTTCCAGAACCACCGATGTTTGAAAACAACATGGCCATCAAAGCACTTTTTGACCTGATCATGTATAACGTGCATGGAAAAATCAATCCAGATATCGCTGCAGCATCATACACGTATCTACAAAATTTCATGCCGGATGAAAATGAACAAAAAGCTGAGTAGTGTTTTTAAGAAATGAAGCGCTCTTCCACAAGGAAACTTTATCGATACTCCAAAGCTATCTCAGGAACTTCTGAATAAAATAAATGATCGAGAAAAATATCGAAGAAAGTGCTGGTGTCAGTGGGCTTCGAAGGACAGAGATATTGTTTCCAACGATAAAAGACTTTGTAAAAGTATATCTCAACATGGATAAAATCGCCCTGTCGTATTATTACATTTATCAATATAATCGAAAAATACCTTATTCCTTTGAAGATTTCCGACTGTTAATGTGGTAGAAGCACAACGATATCTGGATGATCTCGAACTGGCAGCGACTTCTGACACGTTAGCAGATCTTATAAATTTAAATCAAATGACGAAAATCACAAAAGGGTTAAATAGATATCCACTTTGAGTTGTTGGAGAAACAGTGAGTGACATTAAGGTCAACGAGTATAAAATTAACGTGCATGTGAAGTATTTAAGCGAGCATTTATCACAGCTTGAACTGTTCTTGCAGAGTTTAATAGACGCAGAATGAAGCCCATCATCGACTTCAACTACATCGACGAGAATTTGTCGGCGGAAGAGCGTCGCTAGCTAGAATCGTTTTATCGCTATTGCCGCCGAAGAGTCTACGTGTACAGCACGCGTATCGACGATAAAAACGCATACTGAGTTTGAATTCGGTGACACCGCCCGCCGTTACTGCCACCGGGGTGATCTCCATGGGTGCTATGGCCAATCCGATGATGCTGACTTTTTGTGGAGCCGGATTGTCCTTCCAAACGATGATGAAACGCATTGAGCCACTACTGTAGGCAAAACAAAATAGCGCCAAGCAGGCTCTGCTGTCATATCAGAAAATGTTCAATAAGATCTGATCGTATTTGCGTGCGGCTCCGTTTGACATGGCGTTGCTGATTCGCGAGATGAGAACCGTCGTCGACCTCATCGTGGACATGGCAGGAAATCAGAGCGGACTAACGTCATTGAACCGATTCGAAAGATACTACGATAAAATGTATATCACGGATTATGTATAGAAAATGTATGGCTACAACAGCTATACTGCCGGGGATGACGAGGTCTTTGTCACCAACGTGATCTTGCACGATCCAGAATCGCTACATGAAGCCATCGCGACGGTGATTGGAAATAACGTTCTTGTGACGCTCGAACTGACGGGGACGAAAACACAGCGAGCAACTCAGGTGTAACTCACGCGAGAGCAACGCACGGAGTTTTCCAGAAATATAATCATGAAGATCTTTTACGATGAGGATCTGATCAGGCAGCGCTGCATGAGATGTATGAGTGAAAAAATTCTTAAAAAGATCTTAAACTTATCTTAGTCATAAATATAGAAAACTCTGTCTTCCGAGAAAATATGGCTGACTTAGTCCCAGTCAACAATGAGGTAGACCACAGTGTGGTCAGCAGAGTTAACCATGACCCAGTGGATCCAATCAACTTCAGCAAGTCAGTTGTCGACTTAGTCCCAATCAAAAGAGTTGACCCAGTGGACCAAACCAGATATCTTAATCTACATAATCGTGGAAAATCTAAAAGATCTCGATGATGTCATCGTGAACGCATTCCATCTCAACATAGACACCAGAGTGGCTCTCGCGATCACCAAAGTGGTTGGGATAGGAAAAAATCTTGTGCTGCTTACAGCATCGCAGTAAAAAGAGCTCTTCGACCATGACATGCTCAACATCGACTACGATTAAGATCTAATTTTAAATCACTGTATCTCTTGCGTGCATCGAGATGTACAGATCCACCGATGTGTAGATAACACAAAACTTAACTTTTTTATAGGAAAAAGCACAAAAACATTTTTTTGCTATCCTTCAGGTCTTATCTCCAAGATGTACAGACTGTTATCGGATTTTTCCCCGTTGAGATAAACGACGGAGTACCCGATGGGAACGATTGCACGATGAGCCTCAAACACAAAACGATGACGGTACATCGTGGCCCTTATCCTACTCACGCACAATTGAACGATGGAGTAACCGATGGTGCTAAACAAAACCACGTGCCTGATCTTAGTGCGTACGCTGCGCACGTCTCCCTCCGTGTTAGCTTCGTAACGACTAAAAACGGGATGAACTTTCTACGTCGGTGTTTCTGACATTGGCATCGGAGATTCCTGCGTCATGCTTTATTTTCGTCAAAAACTCGTCGAACACCGCTAAATGTTTTTTTAGTCGCTTAGTAGTTCTCAATTTTTTGCAGTAATAGTTAACCGCACTGATGTTTCGACCACCGCAGCGCTGACGCTTGGAGTTGACATCGAACACCGTCCTGACAACCAAGGCAGGGTTTTAGTCCTGGACTTTCCTTCGCGATGATGACATTATGCTGCGCGCAATACTCTCTCAAGTATGCCTTGTTGCACTTTTCCGTGCTACCCTGATGTAACCATGCACACCTGTTGGCTCTATGCAGAGGCATTTTACTATATACATACACGGGATTTAAATTTGTTTCTTACCAGGCAAATATAACAAGCAATTAAAGAAACAATAGACACACCATGTATTAAACACGTCTATCTTGCCTGGTATCAATGGAGCATAAAGTAGAGGCAGATCCAGGGAAAGATTTTATTCTACGGCATGATATTGCTTGTCGTCTTAGGAGCATTGCTCGATCGATGCGTGGGGTAAACGTACCCTATCCAAGATCGAATGCTGCTCTGCATGAGTTTATCGAGCGAGTCAGAGGATCCTTAAAGACGACGCCAATAGGAGATCCTGCAAGCTCTGCTTCAGGACATACAGTGTCCCGTCGAAAGCTCGGGAAGGAGTAGAAAGCGCTGGCGGGTAGAAAAATCGTTACGACGCAGCAGTAAATGAAGCAACTGCAAGACAGATAGAAGGCGCTCACATGAAATCCCGATAAACATTTCAAACTCCTTCGAATTTAGCACGAGATCATGAGGAGGTCGAGGAGAGCTGACATCAAGAAAATAAAATCAGCGCTTCCATCACCAAGACGCACCGAAAAAGCACGGGGAGGCGCCTACAAAGGATTTATTTACGATCATCCACATCTGCTTGAGATAAAAAAAACTCCTGCAGCGTATTCTAAAAACTACCGTGGAAGCAGAACTACGAATACACATGACTATCAAACTTGTAATAGCTCTCAACGTTCATGTGTGCGGCAACAGAAGAGCATCGACGCGTTGATGAAATCCATATCGTTGATTGTTTATATCAGCGACGATTTTAGCCACATCGTCGACATCGCATGTACGTCTATCCAACGTCGCATTGAAAATTATTGCGAATCAGGATAGGCATGGGTCTTCGCCAGGGTCAATTCAGTCTCGTTTCAAACTTCCAAATTTACACCGTCGCGTGGAAGAAAGTACATACCCCTTCCCAGGCAAATCTTCGCGACTAAATCATGTATCAACGTCAAAAACAACGATGACTTCTGTTTCATGTTGGCAATCCTTTCCACGCTACTTCCAGCAGAGGACAATGCCAATCGAGTATCCAGGTACAAGCCGTATTTTAATACCATACTCCCCACTGGGACCACCTTTCCTGCGGCAGTCAAAGACGTCCCTAAACTGGATGCTCTCAACGATGGACTCTCCATCAACATTTTTGGACTCGATAAAAAGATAACTATCCCATGCTGATCTCCAAAACAGCCTCACAGTGCAGCATCAATTTATTTTCTTACCAAAACCATTTCGTGTACATCAAAGACTTCAGCCGGTTATGCCGACCTAAGTATATGCAGCATAAGAATAAATTATATTTCTGTTATCTTTGCTTAGAGTGCTTTCCTCAGCAGCAAATACTACAAAACCACGTCACATCAGGATACTGTCAAGAACTACAAACCGTCCAGATGCCATGCGAGGAAACACTGCAGTTCGAACACCACTACAAAAATATGCGCACACGTTTCATATCATCTTTGACTCGGAAACGATCCTTAAAAAGGTACAAGGACCCTCGCCTGATCCAAACCACTCTTTCTCTCAAGTGGAACATAAACATGTCCCCTGCGCGATCAGATATTAAACATGCTTCTCAATCGACAAACGTTTGCCTTCGCCGTAGCGACAGCATCGAGATGAGGATTGCATCACACGGTTCTTTGGATAGCTTGTGGCTGAATGGAAACGCATCACACACCTCAGAAAAAATGGCAACACCGATGATTCCACTCATACCGTCACAACTGCGACAACACAAATCAACGCAGCAATGCCACATCTGCGAAAAGAAATTTCAGTCGCACGATAAAAAGTCAAATATCATTGTCATGTCACCGGATGCTATCGAGGAGCTGCACATGAGGAATGTAATCTGCGCTTCAAAGATCCAGACTTCCTATAGGTGATTGCTCATAATCTGCGATGGTGCGATGGACACTTCATCATTGCAGCGCTCAGTTATCCACACGTCAAACAACTTCTCTCTGACGTTGCGGGAAGCCGAGGTTCCGATCAAATACATCCACAACGATTTTGAAAAATACATGTCGTTCTTGCTTGGACCATTTAGATTTATCGATAGCTTTCAGTTCATGTCGGCATCATTGGACGAACTCACTCAAACATGTCCCACATTTATTCACGTCGATCCTGAAAAATGAAAACTACTCCAACAAAAAGGAATTTATCCCTACGAACACAATGATGCGCAGTCGAGATTCGATGAAACCTAGTTGCCATCACAGGACGTCGTTTACTCACGCTTACATTTCTCCGACATGAGGAGTACCAACGAGCGATCGATGTGTGGAACGCCGTTGGATGTCAAACGTTCGGATTATGTGCTTGAAAACGGATGTGCTCCTGCTCGGACGTGTTTGAAAATTTCAGACTCACGTGTTTAAACCATTACCAGCTCGATCCCCTCTGGTATTTCTCAGGGGCAGGTCTCTTCTGGGATTCCCTCCTCAAGAGGAGTCCAGCCCAACTCAAACTCTTTACCGATCCTGACATGTTCATGTTCACCGAGCAAATGATTTGCAAAGGAATCTCCGTTATCACCAAAAACATGCTATCGCCAACAAAAATACTTGTCATCGAACGATCCCACAAAGCCATCCACTGTCATACCTTTAAACAATCTCCACGGGTGGGCCATGTCACAACTCCTTCCCGTTGGAGATTTTCAACGGATCACCGGAGAGCAATTCCTCAAAGAAAGACAAGCGGGATACGATGACGACTATTTCCCCTATTTCTGACGATAGACCCTATTGCTTCGCAGTCGATCTTGGATATCCACCACATCACCACGACATCCATAATAATTATCCCTTCTGCACTCAACAACTCCTCGTCACCAACTCCATGCTTTCTTGGGATCAACTACAGCAGAAGAGACATTTCGGACTCGGAGACGCCAAGGTGAAACACTAGCACCCAATCTCGCCAACAAAACCACATACAAATTGCATCATCGACTGCTCGAACAAGCTCTCCAACATGAACTTGTTCTCCAGAACGTTCATCGGGCTGTCAAATTTCGTAGTCACCGTGGATGAAAACTTACGTAGACTTCAACACGGAACAACTAGCCAGTGCCACCACAGATTTCGATAAAGACTTCTTCAAACTCATGAACAACAGCGTGTCCGGAAAAACCTTGGAAAACAAAAGACCTAAAAAGAAAATCGAAATCGTCAATGATGTGCGACGACGAGATAGCTTGTGGCCAACGATGCCTACGTCAGGATGAAAATCTTTGGTGAAGGACTCGTTGCGATCGAATCCAGAAAAATCCAACTCGTGCTAGACAACCCCATTTACGTAGGAGCGGCCGTTCTCGATCTCTCCAAATTGATAATGCTCGAGTTTCATCGTGACTTCATCAAACGCCAATACAGATACAAAGCCACACTGATCATGACCGAAACTGATATACTCATCTATGAAATTTACACCGACGACGTCTACGCGGATCTAGATCAACATCGAACATTGTTCTATCTCAGCTATTATCCTAAAACAAACCCTTTCTACTATGCCGCCAATAAAGAAGCACTTGGAAAGTTTGTAGATGAAACTAGTTGGATACCCATCACACAATTCATCGGACTTAGATCCAAAATGTACTGCTTCACACTCGATGATAATATCGTCAAGAAATAAAAGCCAGAGGCGTCAGAAAATCTGTTGTCAGTCAAATCGCCACCATCAATCACTACAGACAGTCACTACAAGGACATCTGCGTTACTGCTCAATGAGAATATTCCATTCACATCAACATAAAATATCCACAATACTCATCCATAAAAAGGACTATGTCCCTTCGATTATAAACGATACTCCACAGATGGCACCCATCTTATTACTCCATGTCCTGATAATATTCTTGCTGATGTTAAACGATTAGAAATTCTGATTGGCGGAAAACGAGCTGCTAATAATTCCCCGGAAATTATAAATGAAGCAGCTGATATTTGTCAGAGATTTTTACAGGCGGTATCATGGACATTAACGTTTACCGGGCTCTCATCGATGAAATCGTGGACGATTATTACCACAGTGATTAATTAGATCAGTAGTAAGAAAATAGGGTGATTATACATAATGCTCAACGTGGACCGACCATGGTCAGGGTGATAAATTCGTGATTACCAAACTATAAAGCGATTTACGGTGATGGACTCGGTGATGTTGTTCAGGATTTATTTAGAAGGATAGCCCCAAAGGCGATACCGATTGTAAAACAACTGGGAATGAAAGCTATTGATGATGTTCGTGAAAAAGATATTGGTGTTGTTGGTGATGTTGCCAGCAGAGCATTCTCAGCAATCAAAGATAGACTAACACGATTAATACGACGAAAACCTCAATCAGTAAAATTACCCAGCACTGAAGTGATGCCTGCGAGTGTTAGTACAATAATAAATCAAGTTGCAAAATAAAAACTAACAAATTTAGCTGGTGAAAAAGAAAAAATTATAACTGCTAGTCTGAGAGGAAGTGGTTTTCGTGTTAGACGATAGTAAATATAATAAAGATGTTCAAACGTATATCTGATCCCGCATTTGACATGGACGCACCAGTAATCAAGATGAATCTGTGCGTGATTATCAGTATTATTCGCATGACGCACGACAGCCAAATCAGCGTGGGCGAATTGAGCTGCAAGTTCAGGATACAAGCAGATATTTCTTACCCGCTGAAGAATTTATTAAAGTAGAAGGTTAAATTCTGAAAACAGATAATACTGAATATGGAGATAATATTAGTGTTGGTTTTGTTAATAACGGTATTATGGCGTTGTTTGACAGCGCTACGTACATGATTGACGGGAAAATATTGAATCGATTCAAAAGGATGTTGATGTTGCCACAACAATACTTGGTCTTGCAAGATACAGCGACGATTATTCAAGATCGGCCGGTCCGTCAACGATGTTTGCAAAGGATACTTCTGATTCTCCGGACTACCAACAATATGAAATAGGACGCCCAAGAAGCTTTGCCAGAAACGCCGACGTGGATGTGGAAGATATGATTATTAATGTTGATGTAGATTATAATTTAGGATTTAAATCACGTCGATCAATGTTGCAAAGTGGAAGTAGAAGATTTTCATGTGCAATTCCACTGACACATATCTTTGGATTGTAGAAATGTTAGAAAGGTTTTTTTCGGAGTCAGATACAGTTGTACTCGTGCGAAAAGCTACAGACGATGATGCAGTATGGCGACCTGCTGGTGATGCTGATAAAGTAATTCTGACAAAACTTTCATTGTGGATGCCAGTATTGATTCCAACAATACCTGAAGAAGAACGTTTGCTTTCTTTTATGAATCAAGGTGGTAAATCAACGTTGTCATGGTTAACGATGACCACAGATAGTATTCAAAGCAACATTAATGGTTTATTCATATGGCAAATATCATCACAGCAGGGAGTGTCAGCACCACGACATATATTTATTTCTTTCCAAAATACTGAACGAATAAACTCACAAACGCGTAGAATAATGATATTTGACAAACTTGGTGTTTCTGAGGTTTCACTGAGAATAAATGGTCATCAAGAAGCGGCTGAGAATACTTTGTTAAACTTTGATCAAAATCATGTAGCACGTTTAATGTCATTCATTGGGCGTGATCAAAATGTTGATTCTGGTTTACAAATATCTCAGATTTTACAATGCTATATCCGATTTATTACTTTTCGCAGGAACACTTGGATTTATTCAAACAATCTGTCTTTGATATACACTTTCGAGCTCGCGTGGCAAGAGGAACAATTGCTAATTACAGAGCAATCGCTGTCATACTCAGCGATAAAACAATGTTGCTTGAAGTTGTTTGGTGGACGAATGAAAGTTATTGATGCCCCAGTAGAAAGCATGTAATTAGATTGCTCATGATATTATAATGTCATATCATCATGTTAGTGTCATTCTGACTCCTGGTCAAATTAAAAAACTACAATCAGTGTCAAAAGAAAACTGTGGAGTAAAAATTTCACTAAAGCGAGAACAGATCGAAGGTGGTTCAAATAAACTATCATTGTCAGAACGTCGACTCAGGCACTTCAATGAAGCCAAACGATCAAAGACCGGCATACGACTTAATCTTTCTGCGGGTGCCATTAAAGACATCGCTAAGACGGGTGGTATATTTTCACTTCTCGCAGCTATTCCAGGAATAATAGCCGCTGCAGCCCCAGCTATTGCAAAAGTAGCTGCACTTGGTGCTGTTGGAACTGCTGCTGGTATGGCACTAAAGAAAACAACAGGAAAAGGAATTGAAAAAAAAAAAAAAAAAAAAAAAAAAAGGAAAGGGTCTAAGACTGCCAGGAACTCGATATGGAAAGGGTTTAAGACCGCCAGGGACACTTCGTTGATTCTCCCCATGTCCAATTTTGATTTACTTGATGCTGCTAAAAAAACTAAATATAAAAAATTTCAGAGGTGTTTTTATGCGTGATCAATTGCCACACAAACCAGACAATGTTGAAACCAGTATCATTAATCTTGATAAGAACTCTGTCCCAGGTACTCATTGGGTTGCATGCGCGATTCATCCACGTGGAATTGTTTATTTCGATTCTTTTGGGTTAGCACCACCAAAGGAATTTTTTCAAAATATGTCAACAGTGATAAAATCACTGCACCAATCTGGTATTCAACATTACCAACGCAAAAAATAACTGCTCCGCCCATAAGTCGCCGTGAAGTACTCACTGTACTCGATACTATTTCAAAATCTTTCGATGCACCTCATAAAGTTGTACATGAATACACTGTTTTAAATAATCGCTAATCATATAATGATTGATATTTATGGAAGGTCCTCTCCTGTCTCTGACAGGAAGAAAAAGAAGATGATACTGATTTATCGAAGTACGCTACCAAAGGCGATCTTGCTGATAATATGAACCTGTCTGGAGTTGACAGAGATGAAGTTGTTATTTTTCAGGATATATACGGTGTTTTAAAAACGAGTAATATCAAATGGATTGATATAATTCGTAGAGTTCTTGGTGCTACCACGGATAATATTCCAGTGTTTTCTGATGGCGGTAGAATCAGAAACTCAAATGTATCAATCGCAACTATCAGAGATGAAATTAAAAGAGTGTTACTGATCCTTTACAATCCAGCGGTGACACAATGACAGGTGAACTTAACATGAATGGAAATAAAATAGTCGTTTTGAGGGAACCAACATCCGACGAAGACGCAGCAACAAAGAAATATGTGGACGATAAAGATACTACAACCGATGACAAATTAACCACGTTGCGATCTGAATATGACGTTCAAGTGAATATGTTTTTAAATGTTCGAAGAAATTTTCAAAAACTCAATAAAACCGCAGATTTCCTCAGTAATCCATTGCTCGTTGATATTGAACTTTCTGATATTAACGCGAGACTCAACGATATCGTCAGTGGAATTCCTAATATCATTCAAAAAACTAATCTGATTAAAATTCCTCACAAGCAGATCATCAATGTGGTATACACATTATCATCAGGATCATCAACATGGTCACAGCAAAATAACACTATCAAACACATAGCGGAAGTCACTGGTGTGTATAGGCTGTCTGTGTTCAGCGCTGCAAAATTTGGGATATTTACCACATTTCCATGGCGTCATTCAACCGATAATTTTTCTGGAACCGTGTCTATTATATTAAATAAAGAAACCGAAGAAATATTTATACTGGAGCCATCTGATAAAAAAATAACCACAGAGTCCTACAAGTGGTGTCTGGAATTCGTCGCTGAAACACCTAAATGATTACTTAATAAAGAGTATACATGTCGGCAAACAAATATAGATACGAACAAGTGTGTTTGTTACAGACCCAACTGAAAAATATCATAGATGAGTATACAGTAAAAATAAAAAAATATCGTAGACGTGTCGTTGTTACTGATCTAATTGTTTATTCTGCATCTGCCTTAGTCGCTGGAATTAGTGTATTACTGTCTGCGGTAACAATGACATCACCAGCAGTTGTAACAATTTGTGTTTCAACCACAACAACAATTGCTGGTGTTCCTAATATAATTGCATAAAAATATCTACATGTGCGGCTGATAAATTGCATGAATATTAAATATTACTCTCAGCGGCAACACAAGCACACGCCAAATTATCATCACTGATATCATCAGGACTGAGCGACGGAATAATATCAGCTCAGGAATTCGCAGAAATGCTCCTGATTTATGAATCAGGATGTCAGAGTTACCTTGATTTAAAATCCTGATTTATAAATAATGTCATCATCGAACGAACTACTGCAACAGATCGTTGTTAATACAGCACCGCCAAAAACCACAATGATATCAGCAAGCTCAGCCAATCCTGAATTCAGCGTGAATTTTCCAACTGCAATTCCAGTAAAAGAAATAGCACTAGCACACTTGCGAGTTTATTACAGTTGGCAAAATATTAGATCAAAGTCATTTGGCGGATTACCCGCAAATAATTCATTAGTATTTGCAAATAAAAACCGCGACGATGGAACTCCATATTGGCAAGTAGTCAGTATTCCCACAGGCATTATCAAATAGAATAGATCAACGATGAATTCCAGCCCCGGATTAAGTCTATCACAGGAAAATAATCCAAGATAGCTATAGTTGTTCATGAACCAACATTATCTGCGGCGATTGAAATAAATTCACCGGATTATGCCGTAGACATATATCAGTCATCGATTAGAACTGTATTAAGTTGGCCTGAGATTGCGTCGGTTTATATGGGACTACCAGAACCAAAACGAGATGAATTTCTTTTACCACGACAATCATTTACAAATATTCCAAAATATCGAAAACAAAAACCATGGACACACTTTAAGACAAATAATCGAATCGCTGCAGGAAATCAAACGTTTCCAGATATAACGAGTTATTTACATAGTATCGTATTACCAGATCTCACAAAACCCTACAATTATATTAAAGTAAAATTCGACGCAGATTTTGTTAAATCATTTAAAAACGCAATTGAATTTGAATATATTCAGACACACAATAACATAATGAATCTATTTACGTCCATAACACAACATTACAACGAAGATGTAAAACAACAAATCATTGAAAATATTAATCATCTAACGCATGTTCTCTTGGACCTGAAATATGTCAAAAGAGTTATAATTGCAAATATAAAATCCCAAAACAATTTAAAACATTTATTTTTAGACGATTATAAAAAAAAAATCAATCCATAAACAGAGTGATGACGTCCTTTAACCTGAACTTGAATTCGATACAGAGAAATCAATCGGCGAAATCGTTAATGAATATTTTCCAAAAATTATCGAGGCATGGATAAAATTAAACCCACAACCAAATATTCTCAGATACCATAACGATCCGTACTCGTGAGAACGTCATGTCTCGCCGGGTATTGTTAATATTACATCAGCGATCGCTGTCAATCTTGTTTGTGACGTCATTGATGAAAGTTATCAAGTTAATCTTGAAAACTCTAATCAGGCCCAGCAAGGATATATATTATAAACATTTACGCCGCAAGTCCCGTCGGGATATTTGATTGTATCAGAACCAGTTAATCCTGTTTATCTGAGATGTCATAATCCGCTATTATCAAGGATACATTTCAAACTTTCTGACCAGACGGGACACCTTTTCGATTGAGGAATGAAGTTTTAACTATTAATCTGTATATGCGTTCGTAGAACAATACAACAGTTAATGAGAACATATTATTACAGTTGTATGTGATAGAGATCAGGTTAACATTCTTACATTGAATCTGATTCAGAATAAATATTATTATCAGAATAAAAAATAAATCTGATTCTGAATAAATATTATTATCAGAATAAAATAAATATCAAAATAAAATAAATATTATTATAAGAATAAAAATAAATCAGAATCTGAGTAAGTATTAGAATCTGAATAGATATTATTATCAGAATAAAAATAAATCAGAATCTGAGTAAATATTATTATCAGAGTAAATATTATAATCAGAATCTGAGTAAATATTATAATCTGAATAAATATTATTATCTGAATAAATATTATAATCAGAATAAATATTATTATCTGAATAAATATTATAATTGGAATAAATATTATTATCTGAATAAATATTATAATCAGAATAAATATTATAATCAAAATAAATAGTATTATCTGAATAAAAATGATAATCAGAATAAATTTTATTATCTGAATAAATAATATAGTCTGAATAAATATTATTATCTGAATAAATATTATAATCAGAATGAATATTATTATCTGAATAAATATTATTATCTGAATAAATATTATAATCTGAATAAAGATAAATCTGATTCTGAATAAATATTATCAGAATAAAAATAAATCTGATTCTGAGTAAATATTATAATCTGAATAAATATTAATATTATAATCTGAATAAATATTAATATTATTATCTGAATAAATATTATAATCAAAATGAAAAGAAATCTTATTCTGAGTAAATATTATTATCAGAATAAAAGTAAATCTGATTCTGAGTGAATATTATTACCAAAATAAAAATAAATCAGTCTGAGTAAATATTATAATCAGAATAAATATTAATATTATAATCTGATTCTGAATAAAAATAAATCCGAAGCTGAGCAAATATGATAATCAGAATAAATATTAATCTGATCCCGAATAATTATTATTATCTGAATAAATATTATTATCTGAATAAACATTATAACCTGAACAAAAATAAATCTGATTCTGAGTAAATATTATTATCAGAATAAAAATAAATCAGAATCTGAGTAAATATTATGATCAAAATAAATATTAATATTATGATCTGAATAAATATTATAATCAGAATAAATGTTAATATTATAATCTGAATAAATATTATTATCTGAATAAATATTATAATCTGAATACATATAAATCTGATTCTGAATAAATATTATTATCAGAATAAATATTAATATAATAATCTGAATAAATATTATAATTTCAATAAATATTAAAATCTGAATAAATATTAATCTAATTCTGAATAATTATTATAATCAGAATAAATATTATTATCCGAATAAATATTATTTTCTGAATAAATTTTATAATCTGAATAAAAATAAATCTAATTCTAAATAATTATTATAATCTGAAGAAAAACAAAACAGAATCTGAGTAAATATTATAATGAGAATAAATATTAATGTAATAATCTGAGTAAATATTAATATTATTATCTGAATAAAAATAAATATTATTATTATAAGAATAAAAAAATGTTATTATGATCTGATTCTGAATAAATATTAATATTATTATCAGAATAAATATTATAATCTGAATAAATATTATTCTGAATAAATATCATAATCAGAATAAAAATAAATATTATTATCTGATTTTGAAGAAATATGATTCTGAATATGTCATAAATGAATAAATCATAATCAGAATAAAAATAAATATTATTGCCAGAATAAATATCATAAATGAATAAATCAGAATAAAAATAAATTTAAAAAATAGCAAAAGAGGAGTACCTCACGAGCAGGTTGATGACGTCGGATATATATCTTTTTGGGTAATTGTAATATTCTTTTTCTCATTGCAATTGTTGGATCGCTAAGCGCGATAGGGGTAATGAAAACACCCCTAAGTGAACCCCGGGCGCTTTTTTAAGGTTCAAGGATGCCAGGCGAGTTACACCCGGAATTATAGTTGTTTTTTTTTTTTACAATGACCCATACACAAGTATATATCTCATCATCAACTGCCCTGCAGGCTCCCCCACTATCATAATAGCATCTGTCGCCGAATGTAAGACAATATATCTTTAGCATTTTTGAGACTCGAACATGTGGAGAGTTCCCTCTAGTGGATCCGTACGCGAACGCCTTAACCCCACGAGTACCGGAGCTCTTACAAATACACAGGTAAATTTAAGTATATAACTATTCGCTACCACATTCACTGGTAATATCAGCGCTTTCAGGCTCAGTGACCTCGTCAGTAGCGACCTTGTCACTGTACATAAATTTCTTCAGCTATCGCACACGTGAACTCATAATTTTTTTGTTACGTATTCGCATGATAACTTTGATCTGACTTCTTCGATCGCCTTTGCGAGTGAAACAAATTTTTGAATACCCTCATCATCGATATAAGGTAGAGACTGTCTCAAGGCCTGTTGAAGTAACTTGATGAATCTGTACTCGGCTGTTAGTGTATATCTTCCATTATATTTCCGTTCCTGTAGCTCTTCAAAATCGTTTATAATTTCATCAGGGTCCAACTGTTCAGATAATTCTATATCCCCATCATTTAATTTTTTTAATTTCAGAAATAATTGCATGAATATTTTTGGAATTCATTATATAATATATATTTTGTTTACAATAAAATTATTTTCTGAATCTGAATAAAAATATTTATCATATACATTTCTGCCCTGATTAAAATACATCGCCAGAGAACAATATGTACAAATATGTGACAATGGTGCCTGGATCGATACAACGACTTAAATTACTCTAGCTCGCAGACAGGGTAATTTCTGCCTTCTGCAGTCTGGACGAAATATAAAACGATCGATAATGACTCGTTTGTCGAAAATTAATGTCGTAGTATCGCACCCCTCCCCCGGCCTATAAGGTGGAATATTTATTTGTCCATTCTGAGATCTCTAATTATATAATGATTATATACTTTCCTCACAGACGATAGAAGAGTCAATTATTCATTCTGAGGGTTCTATCGATGTCGAATTTATTGCTGTGTAATATTACGCAATAACAAGGCAGATAACTGCCTGATTACTCATTGCTAAAAGACAGGGTTATCTCCCTTCATAATTTGCGGTGTAAAAATAAAAATATTTCTGAATCACCTTCATAATATTACTTATTTTTCTGATTTCTGCAGTCAGCCAAATTTATCTGGTAATCGTCTTCGAGCTAACTCATCTCGGGAAGGGGATTTAATAGATTGTATTTTTTGTGAAAATCCACGATAATATTTATCTATAAGTTTTACTTTTTTTGAACCATCCTCGATTGTTTCGATTGTAAATTTACGGTACGGCGGTGGAACATCACTCATCTGAAATTTCTTCGAGTTAAAATCATCAGTGGTCAGTATCAAAGTCTTCATTGTGATATTTTTATATATAAATATTTATTTAATTATTTTCCCGCCCCTTGTAAGATTGATTGGCAGAATTGTCCTAGTATACATATATCATTGTACTGGTAAAAAATATTATTATAAATCGGGATAACTCTAGCGGAGAAAGCGTTTGCTTGACGGAGTTATCTTCCTTCATGTATCTGATACTGAAACGTGATTTTTTGTTCAAATTTCCTCGAAAATGCTGATAGTCTTATATTAATTGCTACAAAATATGTTGAAGCACTTTGAATACCGAAATATTTGCTAGCTGCATATGTCGATGAAAATTATTTCTTCGCCTGTCTCTACATTTACGGATATAACAACCTTTGCGTATCGTGGGCCGCCAGCATTTCCAAGTTGTGAATTCTCACTTTGTGTAGTAGCCCGTAAATTATTTAAGGAGTCATCAAGTTTTCTACCGTTGATGTGATCGATCACAAGGTCGTTTTCGATTACTCCGCAAAAACACTCGTACGCAAATCTATGACAGAGATAACATTTTTTTCAGCAGTAAATATAAGATAACCAGTATTATTAATATCTCCGACTGGACTTGTAATCGACAGTGCCTAATTACACCATCACGAGATGCTTCATAATTCTTGATGATGGGATGTTTCACAAATTCATTTTGTTCCATTTGTATAATAATATTATTTGTCTAAATAATTATTTTGAAAATCTGGCGAGATAATCTTCGGCGGTTTTATGGGGGATTCGACTCCATCGACGCTATTATTTTATCGTAATATCGTTTCAATTCCCTGTATATTTTACCACCGCATTGCACATCCAATCGGGTTTCTCCTCTAACCCCAACACCACATCGTAAACACGGTTTTGGTCCTAGACACTCGTGCCGAACGCTTTGCATATGATTTCCATAGAATTCATTTACGCATGCTTTGTTACAAGGAGCTGCATAACCTATCATCGGACACCTGCATTTATTCTTTGTTTGAATCATTATAGTATATTTTATACTTCAATTTAAATATATATTTATCTTAATTATAATATGGGGAGTTTGAGAGATTATCCGTAATTAAACCTTCTAAAGCCAGATTTGATCTTGACAAACTGCCGTAATCTAAATTTAGTTTTCGATACAAGATCTCGCTTTGGTAAATAAAGATATAACTGATCGTATCCGTGAAGCCAAGAAGGAATTTTCGCGAAGATGGCGCGGCTCATGTGTGGACAACATTCAGAATCATGAGTGCTGTAGATACTAGAATGAATGACGAGCGAGGAAGGAAGATTATTAACTATCTGGACAATCAAAGATATTTTATTCTAATAAAATTTATTGTGCAGACAGACGACGGCATTTGGATTATCCGTGACAAACGTTACCCTGTCCGCATACAGTCAGGACACACTGGAAATAATATTGTCACGTTGAATGAAAATTCCAAACCAGGAGCGTTGACTGGTATTGACAAACCTTATTATGAACGAGAGCATCCTGTGACTGCAGTTGTTTATGCATTATATCCGCTAAATGATAAACCCAATGTTGATGATCTTAAACCGATGAGAATATCAAGAATAAATTGTGTAGCCGAGCGAATAACAGAACACTTCACAAGCGCGATGCGTGGAAAAGGTTTAACTGATTTGCGACGTAAAAAAATAAATAAGTGGGCAGAAACAATTAAAGATACCGGAGCGTCTATCAGAGACGTCGCTGAGTTAGGAAAAAGATGAAATTCCCAATAACAGTGAAAACACTAACCGAAGAGATTTTGTACGAATCGAAATATAAATCAAGAGGAACTCCGATAACGATATATTGATCATAAAACGCACATGCATGGACATCGGCCGTAACAATATTTCCACGAGATCGAACTGTTAAATTTTATAATAATTATATCTTTGATTTTATCAGAAATGTTAGTAAGAGTGACCCTGTATAAGTGTGGTTATTTCAGAGTTTAGAATCCGTGTATGATCAGTTTGTCCGTCCTAATGGAGAAATTTATCGTGCAGAATCACTCCACGACGAAATGAAAAATCTTGCGTTGAAATATACTGATAATGTCATGGCTGAACAACTACTGAATAATTGTTTTACCGTTCCATCGGTTTCCGCCCACTTTGCTCAGGAGAAAAATTCATGAAAACCGACAAGATCGGAATTTCTCGTTGATGTCCAACATAGTTGTATCGAATACGGACACGGCTGATTTTGGAATACTGAATACGATTATAATAACGTTATATCAGTTAATATGGTAGCATGTTTTCCTGGAAGTTTTCTAGGATACGGAGAGTGTTCTGAATACGTTAAAAGATTTGGACATCCAACACACGAAATGACCAGGGTTGCGATAAATGGACCCTTACCAAATTTTGACCTGACTGGATTTGCCTGTATAGAGTCATTCGGGTTTACGGAAAATCTGCATCCGATTGTTTATGTTTGGTTTGGAGGACATTTTTCAGAAAAATACTGGCCTCCAATAGTTTTATTACGATACATGCTTGATGTAGCGATATTGATATCATTAGTTGTAAGTGAAGCGATAATAATATATCGTTCGCAAAAACAAGTTTGGTTACCACAACCAAAGAAATATTCCCTGACAGAGTCAGGTGATGAAAATCCTGACATGACTGATTATGAAAATAAGGTTGCAAAAGATCTCGGCAGAAAAATAATTGGTAAATTTACTCAGGGTAGTTCATGTGATCATAAACAACATTGTACAAGATTAATTATGGACGATGCAGAACTCGATTTTATAATTGCTGATACAACAGAGAAAGGTATATTTATAAGTCGAAGTAATTCTTATTTGTCAGACGGAACTAAATTAGGTACAATTGTGAGCTATAATGATGGTGAGTCACCGCAATTTACTCATTTAAGATCTTCGATGCTCGCGTACGTTTCGATAAATTTATTATCAATGAATAACAGATTTCCTCTGATCGCAGTTAGAATTGTCACGGATTCATTTTATATAAATAAAAAATACACGGATTCATTAAAACCATTACTCGGCGTTAATGAATCATGGAGCGAATGGAGAATAAAACGAGAAAATATGCTTGTTTATTCTGAATCTGCCGACGTTGAAATCACGGAAATATATTACAAGAATAATAATCAAATATCAAAATCATCGGCACCATCTGCGTATGATCCTGCGGCCAGACATAAAATCGTTTATCTCAATGGGTGTGGTGGTTCTGGTAAAACAACGCGTGTGATTGAATTATTCCTGAATAACTGTTCAGATATGATTGTTTTGACACTACATATAGACTAGCCAGAGAAATGAGTTTTTTTCAGATGGTGCGGAGACACATGGACTCCCGAACGAATGGGTGAAAAACACGTTCCTGGAATTATTATCTGGGATGAAATTTGTACGGTATCGCTGGAAGTATTAAAAAATATTTCTTGATTGGTTATTGACGAAAAATACTGCTGTGATAATGTGTGGTGATCATGGTCAACCGCCACCTTTTGTTGGACAGTCTCCGCACGAATGGTTAAAACATTTGTAGATTATTACGAAGAAATAACTGATGACCATAGAGCTATTGATGAACCATTGAAAGAATTTAAAAAGTTAATCAGACTGCAGCCAGATAGAATACAGTGTGAGATAATGCGTGAAATAATTCCAGAAACTCTTATGAATAATTTTTGGAATTTGTGGAGGCCAGTTATTTGATAGTCGCAAGTAGAAAGAACACTGCAAGAACAATTGTTTCTGTTACATAAAGAAACATTTTCAAATCTACCTATACCATTGTGTTATCGCCCAGCGGATACGCCACGACGGAATATTGAAGTTGAAATTCCAGGAATTAATGAGAAACAAAATCTTGTACTAAATGATATTGTTTTAGTTCCTGTTGATGTTGTTGAGAGCGCGTTAACGATGGAAAAAGACTCCATAGGCACTAGGATACGCTACAACGATTCATTCGTCACAAGGATTAACTATTTCTGATTCAAATATTTGGATTATTGATGATCGGATCGAATGGTCAAATTTAGTTTATCTCGCAGTGTCTCGAGTCAGAAGAATATCTCAGCTGCGAAGGGTTGTCATAGACAATGATGATGTAGTCGCTGACGATATCAGCGACGAAGTTGTCAAGAAAAAATTATCTGGTTATAAACAATATGACCAAAAAAAAAAATAAGTGCGACTTTGATCTCAATGCTGAATTTATTATGACACTGAAACAACGACAGAATAATCATTGTGCAAGTTGTGGCAGTATTCGAATAATAATTCAAGACAGTTTACCGTAGATAGAATTAATAGTAGCCTTGGTCACACACCCGAAAACGTGATGTTGACCTGTCTTGAGTGTAATCGACATCGGGGCGGCAGTTTACAAAAGTGAACGTTGTGGTAATTATGTGTCTTCAGGAACTACTTGAAATTGTTCACGTACAAATCCACTTTGAGGAGCAGTTGAATCAAGTCTGTAGATTGCAGGTCTACCTGTAGATCTAACCACAATGGAAATTTCATGTGTAGTCGCACTCCAGATAGGATCAGTTGCTCTTTATCTACCGCCTTCAAGTTCAAAAGGTTCATATAAATATCTTACAGTCACATTACCTAGTACTGGTTGTTTTGAAAAGTCATGTCGTTGTTTTGGTATGTGTTTTTCTGTGATTGCATTAATGGGTTTCATGGCAGTTGCACGAGTAATTTCATTATTTAACGCAGCTATCACACTTGGTAACCTTGCAACCCATTCACGAGATCTCTTGCCTGCCTGAACTATTTCCTTTGCATACTGGTATCCAAATAATCTCTCAGCAAGTGTTCGATTAAATCGTTCAACGATTGCCTGATCAAGATGAATTGCAATGTGTCCTCGTCTGATTTGGACATTATGTTTTTTCATCAGAGATGATACTGTATCAAGAAATTCCTTGCCAGGATCAACCTGTAATAGTTGTAGCCATCGTAGACCACCACGTTAATAAATTCGTTCAAACGCAGATGCAACTTCAGTTGCTGTTTTTGCTGATAGTGGTTCTGCTTCTTTATATCAACTTGCAACATCAACGACAGTTAACGCGTATTTGTATGTGCGTGATTGACGTCTACCAATTTTAATAGTATCATGTGGTAAAAACAAAATATCTGCCAGATGAACTTCATTGAGAGCGCTGACATCAAAATACGCGTTCTGAATTTTTTTAGGCGGTGGTAGATAGATTTGCCATATTGCTTGTCGTCCTAACCAATTTGGAATAACAGAAGGTGAAACATTTGCTGCATCAGCAAGTTTACTAATCGCTGCTCTACCCCTCCAATATCCTCTTGGGCGATAATAAATCGATTCCATTATGATAATAATCAGTTGATTAATTACCAGCCCCTAACACCAGTTTATCTCTCATCGCAGAATTTACCAGAAAACTAGCCAGTTTTTTCTCTGAGAGATTTATTTTTTATAGAATTCAATGCGTGAATCAACTTCACATCTGCAACATGTCGTTGTTGTAAATCTTTGCATTTATACGCAACATCATGAATGTGACACGCTTGATCAATTGTGTTTATTGGATACTCTCCAGGTCTTGGTTGGTCTCATTCGTCAAGTCGAATATCAAGTCGGATTCCAGGACCACAATAATTATATCCAGGAAGATGTTTCTCACCAGAGTATTTAGCCCATGAAGTTCCTGGTAATTTTCCCAGCGAGGCAGAGATATCACCACCTGTCTTCGTAGACTTGTCAGGGGAAATAAATTTGTATTTTTTTGTACCACATCTCACACACTTGCCTGTAAGTGCACGCTTTTGATATTTTGTTATTATTGTTGTTAATCCAGTGGTGGGGGTGTGTGCTCTACATCTAACACAATATAAATTCATATTATTTATCATATGGATATAATTGACTTCTCAGCAACACGAAAGCAGGAGCCAGTCAAACATCATCAAGCGCTACCAACTTCTATCAGGATGAAAGCAATTGGCCCATCTTGATCTGGTAAGACGCAATTGTTGCTTAATCTGATAATGTGATGGCTCAAGTGGGACAGGTTATATTTAGTAGCGCCACCTGTAGATGATCAGAGATGTTATGAAGTACTTAAAGATTTTAATGAAAATGCAAAATTATTGGTCGAGGACGGTAATGATATTATTGATTTTATTACCAATATTTATGAAACGCCATCTGTAGATTACCTTGATGAACAAATTAATAACCTCGTAGTATATGATGATGTGATGCTGGACAAACAATCAAATCCTGCCAGAATATTTTCTCGAGGTAGACACAAAAATACCGACGTGATTTATGTTATCCAGCGCTATACACAAATACCTAAAGTGATCAGAGATAACTGTAATATTTTAGTTGTGTTTAATGGAGTCGATACACATACTCTGCGAAACATTCATCAGATTTGGTGTTCAGGGGACATGGACATGATTAAATTCAAAATCTTTTTTCCAGCGGCGCAAGCTACCCCACATGGATTTATCACAATAAAGTTACATGATCCTAGGTCGAGGTATCGTATAGGTCTTGATAAAATCTTTGGATAAAATCCAGAGCAGCAGAGAGGGTGCGACCAAAAGTAGATTGTCCGCGAGTAAACAAACACGCGCGGAACGAAGGTCAAAAATGAAGTAACCCAATTGGTTGGGGGTTTATATCGTTGTTGACTATTGAGACCATAATTTTGTTTTAATAAGTAACAATACAAGCAAGTGGTCTGTTCACCCTCTCTGCTGCTATTCATCATGGAGTTGGAACAACGGCAAAACAATCACTACGCGCTTTGTAATACAATGATGTAATGGCAATATTCTCCTAATGACCCACGACAATTTACCTTGGACAGTAGCCATTGAGTTTGAGATGTACACGCCAAAATGTCATGCTGACCTGTCTTGAATGTAACCGACGTCGAGGAGCTAGCTCCCCCCCGGCTAGTGCCCGTTAGCTAGATCCATGCTGCTGGTAACTGTGTATCCTCAGGAAATACTTGTAATTGTTCACGGACAAATCCACGCTGAGGAGCCGTCGAATCTAGTCTGTAGATCATAGGCCTACCCGTAGACGTAACCACACTGGAAATTTTATATGCGGTTACACTCCGAATAGCGTCAGTTTTTACCACCATCAAGTTCTCTAGGTTCAGATAAATACCTGACCGTCACGTCACCGAGTCATGGTTTCTGTGAGTGAGGTTGGCGCCGCTTAACGTGTGTATGTTTCTTCGCGATTGCATCGAAGGGTTTCATAGAAATTCAACGCGTAACTTCGTTGTGTAACGCGGTTATTAAGCTTTGGTAGTCTTGCAACCAATTAGCGAGATCGAGTATAAGTGGAAAGTAATTCTTGAGCGTATTATGTGCCTGCATCAGCGATCATACTGCAGCAAGAAATTCTTTGCCAGGATCTAACTGCAGCAACTGTGGCCATGCTGATAAATTCGTTCAAACGCGGCTGCAGCTTCACTTGCTGTTTTAGTTGATAATGGTTCCACTTCCTTGCATCTGCTTGCAACGTCGACGACCGTCAGCCCGTGTTTGCATGTGCGTCTATGTCGTTCGCGTTTATGTGATGTAGTTTCAATAGTGTCGTGGGGCAGAAACAAGATATCTGTCTCATGTACTTCGCTGGGAGTGCTAACATCAAACCGTCCATATTGAATCGTTTTAGTGGTGGCAGATAAATTTGTCATATTGCCTGTCGGGACAACCAATCTGCGGCAATATCAAGTTGACACCCGCTGCATCAGCGAGTTTGCTAATCGCCGCTTTGCCTTTCCAGTATCCTCTTGGACTATAATAAATCGATTCCATTATTATAATTATCGGACATTTAATTGCCTGCCCCCACCACTAGTTTACCGCTCACCGTCGATCTTATTAACCAGTTGGCCAGTTACTCCATTACATTTATATTTTTTTTTATAGATTTCAAAGTGCAAATCAACATGGCATCTGCGATATGTCTTTGTTGCAGATCTTTATTTTTATAAGTGTTATGTATATTTAATTTAATTGTTTGTTTGTTTGTTTAATTTTTTTTAAATTCCATTACATGATATTGTAATGTAGCATTGTTTTTCAGGACATGATCTTATCCAAAATTGAGTTCAGTTCTGTTTGACCTGATTGACTTTTTTAATTTTTAATTTCATTGACGTAAACAACTAATATTTGGAAACATTGTTTATAGTTGCTGACCCTATTCCAAAATCTGTGATAGTTTTGGTAAACATTTGTTTTATTTATTTATTTTTATCTTTCTCAGAGTAAGAATCCTTAAGTTGAGTCAAGGTCATACCTGGACTACGTGACAAGTAGCATATATCAATTGGTACAAACTATTATTTTTTTCCAGAAGAATGAACTTTTGACTCTCATCCGGGAATCTGTTTTGCGTCTTAATTCGTGCATAACTGTTGTTTTGATAAAGGTTTATTGAGTGGGGGCTTAAAACTCTTGACACGTTAAGTTTTATTATGTTGTGACCAGTTTGGGTTCAATTTTTATTTTCTTCAAATTATTGAATTCAAGTGATTCTTTACCCTGGAAATACAAAAGTGCTCTGACAAAATTCTAAGATAAAGACTTTTATTGGATTTTATACTGAATTCAAAACTGGAATAATATTTTCTGCGATTCAACAAGAGACTGTTGACACAGCAGCACTTCGCTGACCACAACCGACGTCATCGCCTTCAATTTCGGATTTCATCGGGACTCGAGCTCAGTTCCATTCAGGACTTTTTATTACTAGGACTTCTATTTTTAATTCTTGGATTATTTTTGGATTTAATTCGTAAAACCTGAAGTTCTTTTTTTCTTAATTTTTTCACTTTGTAGTCTAGGGAAATAAATTATTTGTTAAATTTTACAAAGCTTGTTGTCTTCACTTTTTTCTGTTAATTATTTTAAGAGCATAGACTCGTAACATAAGCGACATCATGAGAATAAAAGGCATGATCAATCGCATTCGCCGGCGTTTGTTCGGTTTTCCTCGTCAAGTCTGATATGAAGTCGGATTCCAGGACCACAGTATTATATCCCGAAAAATGTTTTTCACCAGGATGCATAGCCCATGGAGTTTCAGGTAATTTCCCGAGGGTCGCATCAGTATCATCACCTTGTTTAGAAGACATAAATTTGTATTTGTTATGCTGTATTTCACACACTTACCTGTAAATGCCCGTCGACTTTTTTTGTCGTTATTGTTTTTAATTCACAGGTATCAGATAATGTCATGTATCAAACGCAATATAAACTCACGACTATACATAGAATCATCTGTACAACATGAACGTGATTGACTTTCAGCGACATAAACACAAGTACCAGTCAAGCATCATCCAGCATTACCAAATTCTATCCGAGCCATTATAATTGGTCCGTCTGGGTCTGTAAAACTCAGTTGTTGCCTAACCTGATAATGAGATGGCTCAAATGGGACAAATATTATTTAGTGGCCCCATCCGCGTTTGACCAGCAATGTTATAATATCCTCAGGGAATTCAATGAAACGGCAAAGGATTCCTTGAAACGTGAGCGTTCCGCAGACGCAGATGTTGAATTCATCACTGATAGCGATGATGCTCTCTCCATTGAAAATATTAATGGTAGTATTAATAATCTCGTGGTTTACGACGATATCGTGCTCGACAAACAAACAAATGCAGCCAAAATATTTTAACGAGGCAGGCATAAAAACACAGATGTCATTTACTCTACTCAGCAATACACTCAAATCCCAAAAGTGATCGGACATAACTATAATCTTTTGGCTATCTTTAACGGTGATGATACACATACGCTTCTAAATATTCATCAGACTTGGTGTCCAGGCGACATGGATATACATCAGTTTAAAAAAGTTTTTGTACATGCTCAGAAAATCCCACATGGATTTATTACAATTAATTTACACAATCCAAGAACACGACGTGGCATTGGTCTCGATAAGATCATTGGTTAAGCAACAACACCACCGCTTCTACTTTTTACCCTCTCTGCTCCTTTTGACAGATGATCCTAGCAGCAAGGAGGCTGAATAAACCAAACACTCGTGACTTATCCATCAAAATAAAGGCTACAACAAAATCGACTATAAAAGGTCGAGCGAGTCTAAATGAAGTTAAGACAAATATAATAATGTTATCTTGAATCACTTTGAGTCCATCACTTTATTGGCACTGATGATTTAATAACTTTAATGACGTCAAGATAACATGATTAGATTTGGTCTTAGCTTCATTTAGCCTCGCTCAGCTTTTTATGGTCGATCTTGTTATAGCCTTTATTTTGATGAAATAAGATCACGAGTGCTTGGTCTCTTCAGCCTCCCTGCTGCTTAAATCGTTCTATCCAATTAGTAAATAGTTCTAACGGATTTGCAAATCGTTAAAACGAGTTACTAAGTCATTCTAACGCATATCTAAATAGTTCTAACAGGTTTGTAAATTCGCTCTGACCGATGACTAAATCGTACTCAGTCATTCTGATGGATTACTAAACCGTTCAAACCGCTTATAAAATCGTTGCAATGAATACTAAATCATTCTGATCGTGTTAGATAATCGTCCCAATCCAGAACCTACATCCCCTCTAGATAATTTGCAGTTGAGTATTTTTCCACAATCGGAAAGAATTATGAACGGTGCTTTTTCTGTCTGATATAAAGACTTCACAAATGATTGATTAGAAATCAGCAATAGACGAACATATATAACGTTTAGATAGCTGAGAGAGAGAGAGAAAGAGAGAGAGAGAGCAGTGGCGTAGCTTGGGGAGGGCAGGGGGGGGGGGACAGTTGTCCCCGGGCGCCATTTGCCAGGGGCGCCAAAATGAGGAAATTACAACTATTCGTTATCTCAGATGCACTCGAAGGGGGCACTAAGTTTATGTTTTGTCTCCGGACGCTAAGTAAGGGGACGCCAAGTTTATGTTTTGTCCCCGGGCGCTAAGTACCCTTGCTACGCTACTGAGAGAGAGAGAGAGAGAGAGAGAGAGAGAGAGAGAGAGAGAGAGAGAGAGAGAGAGAGAGAGAGAGAGAGAGAGAGAGAGAGAGAAATTTGTCTACTATACCTCGTTGGGCACTGGTTGGGATCTGTGAAAACTAACATTAGGAAATGCAACTTCTTGCAACTCAGTGTTGGTACTCTTTGGGGTATTTTTAGGGTTCTACCTGCGTTCTACATCTTGCAGCTATTTGGCATCTTTAGGAGAGTAGTACGGGGCAAGCATAAATAAATATTGACAGATACCTCATGTATCGCCAGTAATTTACTTGTTAAAATAAACTTTATTGAAAGTTGCATGAAACGTTCAGCAAATTTGTACTTGCATAAAATGCAGGTTTATGGTTTAAATTAAGTCGTTATGTACCAGTCAACCAAATATTTCGCAGAAATTAAGGTATATTTTAAGAACCCTAGATGGATGTCTTTGATGTTGTTCCGAGTTGTTTGGTTATTATTTTAGTTTTCTGAATAGCCTCCCGTGTCGTATCCGATATAATTGCCTGAAATATTCCTTTCTTTTCACAGTGAATGTCAGTTATCATTTCGTTTGTTATTTGATTAATTTGTAACTTGCCATAGTGCTGCATAAGTTTGAAAGGCCCATTGAATTAGTTCTTAAATGCAAAAGTGGTAATATTTATTTAGTGACATATCAGGATCCCCGAATCCATGAACCATGGCATGTTTATATAAATAGTATACAAATTGAGACTGCTGGAGCAATGATATTTTTCTTTATCTTTGTTTTGTATATTTAATTAGCATTGTTTGTTAGTTTTCTTTTAATTTTTTTTATTTCATTATAAACCCTTGTAATGTAATATTGTATGTTGGACTTAACCTTGTCACAAAAATTATTTTCTACCTGATATGTATTATTGATTTTTTGTGTGATTTTTTAATTTTATTCTGTAAACTACATAGCTAAAATATTCTAAATGTGTATGGGTTTATTATCAGGATCATTATTAATAGAAATAAATAGGCTTATTTGGGTCCGAGTCTAGGTTATTGGGATTCTCCTACAATTTACCTTGCATACCTGACATAGTGCAGGTTATATATTATTATAATTTAAATAACAGACTTTCTAGTAATAGCTAATATTTTAGTTTGTAAATATTGAGAGCTTTCTAGAAAGTTATTTTCCATTACGTAATTTATTTTTTTTTATATATAGAAAATGTTAATTGTGACCTGAGGTCAAAAAGTAGAGGACTATGTAATCTTGTCACTGGAATTCGTTCTTAAGATCGAGCAGAAAAGAGTTGTATTATTGTTGTGTTCAGTATTTATTTGAGCTGGAATTCATTTATTCAAATTATTTAATTCAGTGATTATTTCTAAATATATAGTGTTCATAAAAAATAATATTCTTGGAGAAGACGTTCACATGGATTTATAGTGAATTAAAACCTGGAATTATATTAATGTGTTTCAACAAAAGACTGTTGGTATAACAACAACACAATCAAGGACTTAATTTGGATTTCTACTAAAGTTTTATTTAAATTGTTAAGACTTGTGTCTGTACTTCTATGCTTCTTTTAGATTTAATTCGCAATACCGTAAAGTTCTTGTTCTCAGTTTCACTTTCTATAAAAGGGAAATAAATTAACTGTTGAATTTTGCAAAGCTTGTTGCTTTTTCCTCTTTTCTGTTACTTATTTTAAGAGTATAGACACGTAACAGAAAATTGGGGGCTAGTCCATGGGTTACGAATTTCTTTAAAATATTTCAGGAACCTTTGTTGTTTTTTTTACAATTTAGATTCACTTTGTTTTGGAATTTTCTATGTCCCAGGTATCCACATTTTAGAAATCTATCGTGACACCAGCAAGCTCTTTCAATGTAATCTAAAGTGGAGATCTTTATTTCAAATCCTACCCAGGAACCGTTAGACTCTTTGAAAAAGGATGAATTACTTCAGCTTGCCAGAAAATATGATGTTTCCGAGGCAAAGGCTTTACTTAACGTATCAGGAAATAAATAATATTTCGGTCCAATAGTTTGTGGAAAAGATTTTTTTTTATAAAAGCACTTTGGTTTGCAAGTTATGGAATTGAGTTTAAAATATAAGAATGAAACCGAGTTAAGAAAGCTTGGGCGTCAAGAAAGACAAATACAGTTGCATCTACAGAAAGAGACAGATGAGCAACAAATGCATTCGGTGCAAAAGAAAAGAGGGAGGCAAATGCAGATACAGAAATAACAAAAACAAATGCAACTGGAGAAAAAAGAGATGGGGACAAATAAAATTACAGTTACAGAAAGAGGAAAAAGAAAGAGAGTAAGAGAAAAGAGGTTAATGTAAATAAAGATGCAATGTGACAAGAAGAAAAAGAATTACAGAGAGAAAAAGAAAAGGAAGAAAGAGAATTTCAATTTAGATTTAAAGAATTTGAGCTAGAAAGTGAAGAGCATAGCTCCACTTTATATACAACTTCAAGTTTGGATGTTATTAAGAATATAATATTAGTGCCCTCTTTTAAGAGAAAAAACATAGACAAATATTTTTCCTTATTTTGAAACAAAATTTGCTGAAAATTTGAAATGGTCAAGAGTGCAATGCACTATGTTATTACAAGGTGCACCTTTTGGCAAAGCTTGGGACATCTATACTTTCCTGTCAGTACAGCAAAGTGCAGATTATGATCTGGTTAAGGAATGCATCTTGAAGGGATAGGCTTATCGACAAAAGTTTAGAAACTATAAAAAGAAACTGCACAGACTCATGTCGAATGTGCAAGAGAAAAAGAACAGTTATTTGATAGGTGGTGCTTAGCCAAGAAAGTTGGTCAAGATTACAAAAATCGCAGACAACTCATTTTAGTTGAAGAGTTCAAGAATTGCGTACATAATGACGTTAAGATTTAAATTGATGAGCATAAGGTCGAAACTTTAGAAAATGCTGCTCGTGCAGCTGACGATGATTCCTTAGCTGATTAAGTTTCCTTTGTCAGAATGTCTTCCACTCAGCAGTCTTCTGAGGAAAAAAAAAAAAAAAAACTATTAAAAAAAACTATTCCAGTCTAATAAGAGCACTTTCAAATTTCAACTTTTTGAAATCAAGTTTCTAATAAGACTGATCAGAAGTCATTATCCCTTCCTACGTTTACCTATTGCAAGAAGAAAGAGCACATTATTTATGATTGCTACAACTTGAAATATAAGCAACAGAATCAAGAAAGATCTATTCCAAATTGTCCTATTTCTAGGAGGTCAAGGTCACAGTCATGAACTGACAGCAATACATTTGTTGGGTCAAACAAACCCTATTCTGATTTTATTATGGAGAATTATTAACCATTCATGTCGAATGGTTCTATATCACTCATGGGTGATTCGGCCAATCCTATCCCTATTCAAATTTTAAGGGACACAGGAGCTTCTCAGAGTCTTTTATTATCAGGAACTTTGCCTTTTTCTGAGAAGTCTTCTTCTAATCAAAGTGTTCTTATTCAGGGAGTAGAGTGTGGCTTTGTTAAGGTTCCTATCCATTGTGTAAATTTGTCATCAGACTTAGTGTCATGACAAGTGACAGTCGGAACAGTGTCGTCTTTACCCATCGAGGGTATTCATTTATTACTAAACAATGACCTAGCTAGAGATAAGGTTGTGGTTAATCCACTTGTAACTGACAAGCCTTGCTTAGATCAGAAAGTCAATCCTATGGAAAAAGAAATCCCTGGTTTATACCCAGCTTGTGCAGTTACTGACAATTTTTATGATAAATTTTATGTCTAGTATGGCAAGAAAGCTCTTGAGAATGAAGTCGACCAGGAAACTATTCCTTTCGCTGTCACATGTATTGGTCAAGTTTTTAATGAGGTAACGTTTATTCCTCGTTTAGATCAATGAAAGGGCATTGATCACAGTGATCGCATTTTAACTACAGATTCTCTTTATTCCAATCAGGGTGTCAGGTTGACAAACGCTAATCACTTGTCGTCAAACAAGGAAAAGATCATCTGTTTGTTTCAGAGGGTTATTAGCGAAACTCAAGCCACAGAAGTACCTGTTTGTTATTTGTTAAAAATTTGGCCCTTATGAGAAAATGGAGACCACGTGAGGTACCTGCTGGCGACGAGTGGTCGGTGAACTATCAGATTGTAGTTCCAAAATCTTACAGACAGGAAATACTTAGTTTGGTTTATGAAACTCCTCTTGCTGGTCATTTAGGGATCAATAAAACGTATCACAAGATCTTGAATCAGTTTTATTGTCCAAAATTAAAAGTGATGTTTGTAAATACTGTAGATCTTTTCGCACTTGTCAAATGGTAGGAAAACCCAATCAGGAGATACCTAAGGAGCATCTGCAACCTATATCCGCATTTGACGAACTATTTAGCAGAATAATTGTATTTAGTGTCTGTCCCTTATCTAAGAACAAGTCAGGCAACCAATACTTGTTGACCATAATGTGTGCATCCCAGAGGCAATACATTTGAGGAATATTAAAACTAAAACAATAGTAAAGCCTTGATACATTTTTTACTCAATTTTTGTCTTTCCCGGATGTGTCCAATCTGATCAAGGGTCAAATTTTATGTCTGGAATTTTTGAGCAAGTTATGCATGAATCCATCAATGTAAGTCAAAGTGAAACTGATGTACAACAGAATTAATTTTTATTGTCCTTACAACGATAGAAAGAAAACGGGTGGGTTAAAATACAGTATTAGAACACCTGGATTAAAGGAGTACCAGTATGTTGATAGAGATAGCCAGGTTAATCATGCAATCTATTTAGTTGTACCTGTCCCACACAGTGAAGATTTAAGCAACGGAAACCAATCGAAGTGTAGTGACTTTGGCGTAACCAATCCTTGGAATCCAAAAATTATGAATAATCTGGACCAGAAATTTTCACATCTGCAGCGGCAAGAAAAGAACGAACCAAACCAGCTGTTACTTGAATATGAGCACTTGTTTCCAATTGTTCCTACATGAACAAATAAAATCTACCATGACGGTGAAATTCTTGATTCCACACCTTTGAAACAATATCCGTACAGGATCAACCCCCTCAGACAGGAATGTTTGAAAAAAGAAATTGAATATTTGCTGGAGAATGATTTTTAACAACCGAGTAAAAGTGACTGGAGTTCACAGTGTATACTTGTATTGAACCCAGACAATACTTTCCGCAAGTGAACTGAGTATAGAAAGTTGAACAGTGTGACTAAAACAGATTTATTTCCATTGCCAAGAATCGATGACTGCATTGATAGAATTTGAAATACAAAGTATGTCACCAAATTTGACGTTTTTTTAAAGGACTTTGGCAAATTCCAATGTCGGAAAGGGCAAATGAAATTACGGCATTTGCTACTCCAGATGAACTTTATCAATATAAAGTGATGCCGTTTGGGATGAAATGTTCGCCTTGTACTTTTCAACGTTTAATGAATATTATTACAGCCGGTCTAGATAATTGTGATGCTTACATCGATGATGTCATCATATAGAACGACACCTGGTAAGATCACTTAGCCACAATTCGGAAATTCATCGGCAGATTCATTGATACAAATATGATAATTGATTAGTTTATCCCAAAGTGAGTTGTCTCATGCTCGTGTTACATTTTTAGGACATATCGTGGGGTATGGGCAAGTTAAACCTATAGATGCTAAAGTTAAAGCTATCTCTGAATTCCCTATGCCTATCAATAAAAAGCAACTGATGCGAGTTTGGGATATGGCTGGATACTATCGGAAATTTTGCTCAAATGTCCATAATTGCTGAAACCATGACAAATTATTTGAGCAAAAAATAAAAACAAGTTTCATTGGTCTGAAAAATGTCAGGAGGCTTTTGATAAGTTAAAGGCCATTCTTAAGAGTGCACCAGTTCTTTCAACTCTAAATTTCAGTCAATCATTTAAAATGTCTGTTGATGGCAAGTGATGTTGGGGTTGGTGCAGTATTGATTCAAGAAGACAAAAATGGTGTAGATCATCCAGTGAGTTATTTTTCTAAGAAATTATATAAGCACCAGAGAAATTATTCCACAATCAAGATGGAATGTTTGGCTTTGATATTTGCATAGCAACAATTCGATGTGTATATTAGTTCAGCACCTTCTCCGAATATTGTGTTTAGTGATCACAACCCCTTTACTTTCATGGGCAAGATAAAAATAAACAGAAATCAGAGATTATTAAGGTAGAGTTTGATGTTGTATGAATACAGTATTGACATTAGACACTTTGAGAGAAAAGACAATTTAATAGCAGATGCACTTTCACGTGTATAATAATATATTGTTTCTTGTATACTTTGTGCCATTCATAAGATTTCGTCTTACGTAAAAAAAAATTGTCACATGTATATGTCACTAATAGTTAAAAGAAAGCTTTATTGCAAAAGTCTTTCTTTTTCTTTAAGAAGGGAAGTGTTTTGTCTATTTAATTTGCATTATGTTTTGAAGTCTTTATAATTTCATTATATGTTATTCTAATGTGACATTGTAAGTTGGGCTACACTTGTCCAAAATCAAGTTTATTTTCTACTTGACCTAAATTATTGATTGTTTAATTATTTTTATTTTATTCTGTAAACAACTAATACATAGTTAACCTATTCTCTATATCGAAGTATATCCGTTATTCAATCGAAATATAGATGATATCTCCCAGTTCTGATTAGATATAAGGAAACATTTCACGACTGAAGTGGAAACTTTGTATTGTCACGAATGGCAAAGAGTAAACTTTGTATTGTCACGAATGGCAAAGAGTAAACTTTGTATTGTCACGAATGGCAAAGAGTATATATATATATATATAT